>JASTWF010000032.1:3089207-3210402 GCA_030390025.1 Squalus acanthias | reverse complement strand
GAGGAGACTGAGGGGAGTGTGATGAGGAGACTGAAGGCTATGTATTGCGGAGACTGAGAGGAGTGTGATGAGCAGACTAAGGGGAGTGGGAGGTTGAGTGTGATGGGAGTGGGATGCAGTGACAGAGGGAAGTGGGATCCAGTGACGTAACGGCTTGTGATTGGAAGGTTCTGGTTTATATATAGACTGGAGTCTGACATTCTTCATACTCTAGTACCAGCCTGATGACCATTTCTGGTGTTGCTCCACTCTGCACTTTCCTCTGTCTCTCTTCCTTTATTACAGATCCAGAGACATCCCCAACTCTGGAACCTAAGGAACAAACAACTCCTGATTCGGCTGACCGTACAAGCACTATTCCAGCGGGCTCTGCAGCTACAGGTATCTGCCTTGTGGTGTCCGTTCTATGCAGCCTGTTTGCCTAATGTAACTGCTGAAATAATTTGTCCTCAGATTTATCCAGTATCTAAATGAGGGTTGTGGGATTTATTGACTGATGAGTGGGGAGGAAGAGAACGAGAACAGTGGGATGCAGGGACTGAGGAGAGGGTGATGATCATTGTGAGGGCAGTGGGATGAGGGGAGTCAGGGGAGTGGGCAGCAGTGACTGAGGGGAGTCGGCTGCAGTGACTGAGGGGAGTGGGCTTCAGTGACTGAGGGGAGTGGGCTTCAGTGACTGAGGGGAGTGGGCTTCAGTGACTGAGGGGAGTGGGCAGCAGTGACTGAGGGGAGTGGGCTGCAGTGACTGAGGGGAGAGGGCTGCAGTGACTGAGGGGAGTGGGTTGCAGTGACTGAGGGGAGTGGGCTGCAGTGACTGAGGGGAGTGTGAGGCAGTGACTGAGGGGAGTGGGCTGCAGTGACTGAGGGGAGTGGGCTGCTGTGACTGAGGGGAGTTTGAGGCAGTGACTGAGGGGAGTGGGCTGCATTGAATGTGGGGAGTGGGCAGCTGTCACTGAGGGGAGTGGGCTACAGTGACTGAGGGGAGTTGAGGCAGTGACTGAGGGGAGTGGGCTGCACTGAGTGAGGGGAGTGGGCTGTAGTGACTGAGGGGAGTGGAATGCAGTGACTGAGGGGAGTGGGCTGCTGTGACTGAGGGGAGTGGGCTACAGTGACTGAGGGGAGTGTGAGGCAGTGACTGAGGGGAGTGGGCTGCACTGACTGAGGGGAGTGGGCTGTAGTGACTGAGGGGAGTGGAATGCAGTGACTGAGGGGAGTGGGCTGCTGTGACTGAGGGGAGTGGGCTGTAGTGACTGAGGGGAGTGGGCTACAGTGACTGAGGGGAGTGGGCTGCAGTGACTGAGGGGAGTGAGCTGCTGTGACTGAGGGGAGTGGGCTGCAGTGACTGAGGGGAGTGGGCTGCAGTGACTGAGGGGAGTAGGCTGCAGTGACTGAGGGGAGTGGGCTGCAGTGACTGAGGGGAGTGGGCTGCAATGACTGAGGGGCGTGGGCTGCAGTGACTGAGGGGAGTGGGCTACAGTGACTGAGGGGAGTGCGCTGCAGTGACTGAGGGGAGGGAGCTGCTGTGACTGAGGGGAGTGGGCTGCAGTGACTGAGGGGAGTGGGCTGCAGTGACTGAGGGGAGTAGGCTGCAGTGACTGAGGGGAGTGGGCTGCAGTGACTGAGGGGAGTGGGCTGCAATGACTGAGGGGCGTGGGCTGCAGTGACTGAGGGAGTGGGCTGCAGTGACTGAGGGGAGTGGGATGCAGTGACATAGAAACATAGAAAATAGGTGCAGGAGTAGACCATTCGGTCCTTCGTGTCTGCACTGCCATTCAATGCGTTCATGGCTGAACATGCTACCTCAGTCCCCCATTCCTGCTTTCTCGCCATACCCCTTGATCCCCCTAGTTGTCAGTATTATATCTAACTCCCTTTTGAATATATTTAGCGAACTGGCCTCAACAACCTTCTGTGGTAGAGAATTCCACAGATTCACCACTCTCTGGGTGAAGAAGTTCCTCCTCATCTCAGTCTTAAATGGCTTCCACTTTATCCTTAGACTGTGACCCCTGGTTTTAGTTTTCCCTAACATTGGAAACATTCTGCCCGCATCTAATTTGTCTAAACCAGACAGGATTTTAAACGTCTCTATAAGATCCCCCATCATTCTTCTGAACTCCAGAGGATACAAGTTCAGTTGATCCAGTCTTTCTTGATATGTCAGTCTGGCCATCCCAGGAATCAATCCAGTGAACCTTCGTTGCATTCCCTTAATATCAAGAATGTCCTTCCTCAAGTTAGGAGACCAAAACTGCACACAATACTCCAGGTGTGGCCTCACCAAGGCCCTGTACAACTGTAGCACCACCTCCCTACTCCTGTACTCAAATCCCCTTGCTATGAAGGCCATCATGCCATTTGCTTTCTTGACTGCCTGCTGCACTTGCCTTCCCACCTTCAGTGACTGATGTACCATGACGCCCAGGTCTCGTTGCACCTCCCCTTTCCCTAATCTGCCACCATAAAGGTAATAGTCTGCCTCCCTATTTTTACCACCAAAGTGGAGAACCTCACATTTCTCCACATTGTACTTCATCTGCCATCCATTTGCCCATTCACCCAACCTGTCCAAGTCACTCTGTAGCCTCCTAGCATCCTCCTCATTGTTCACACTGCCTCCCAATTTAGTGTCATCCGCAAATTTGGAGATATTACAATTTATCCCTTCGTCCAAATCAATAATATATAATGTAAACAGCTGGGGCCCCAGCACCGGACCCGGCGGTACCCCGCTGGTCACTGCCTGCCATTCTGAAAAGTACCCATTTACTCCTACTCTTTGTTTCCTGTGTGCCAACCAGTTCTCAATCCACGTCAACACATTACCCCCAATCACATGTGCTTTAACTTTTCACACCAATCTCTTGTGTGGGACCTTGTCGAAGGCCTTCTGAAAGTGCAAATACACCACATCTACTGGTTCCCCCCGTCCACCCTATTGGAAACATCCTCAAAAAATTCCAGAAGATTTGTCAAGCATGATTTTCCTTTCACAAATCCATGTTTACTTGGACCTATCATGACGCCACTTTCCAAATGGTCTGTTATGACATCTTTAATAATTGATTCCATCATTTTACCCACCACCGATGTCAGGCTGACCGGTCTATAATTCCCTGCTTTCTCCCTCCCTCCTTTTTTAAAAAGAGGGGTTACATTAGCAACCCTCCACTCCTTTGGAACTGATCCAGAGTCTAAGGAATGTTGGAAAATGATCGTCAATGCATCCACTATTTCCAAGGCCACCTCCTTAAGTACTCTGGGATGCAGACCATCAGGCCCTGGGGATTTATTAGCCTTCAGTCCCATCAATTTCTCCAAGACCTTTTCCCGACTGATAAGGATTTCCCTCAGCTCCTCCCTCTTTCCAGATCCTTTGATCTCTTTTATTTCGGGAAGGTTGTTTGTGTCCTCCACAGTAAACACCAAACCAAAGTACTTGTTCAATTGATCTGCCATTTCTTTGTTCCCCATTAGGATGTCCCCTGTTTCTGACTGCAGGGGACCTACGTTTGTTTTTACTAACCTCTTTTTACATATTTATAGAAGCTTTTGCAGTCCGTTTTAATGTTCTCCGCAAGCTTCCTTTCATTTTTTATTTTCCCTGCCCTAATCAAACCCTTCGGCCTCCTCTGCTGAGTTTTAAAGTTCTCCCAGTCCCCGGGTTTGCTGCTACTTCTGGCCAATTTGTATGCCACTTCCTTGCTTTTAATACTATCCCTGATTTCCCTTGTTAGCCATGGTTGAGCACCTTCCCTTTTTTATTTTTACGCCAGACAGGGATGTACAATTGCTGTAGTTCATCCATGCGATCTCTAAATGTCTGCCATTACCCTTCCACTGATAATCCCTTAAATATCGCTTGCCAATCTAACCTCGTCAATTCGCGCCTCATACCCTCAAAGTTGCCCTTATTTAAGTTCTGGACTATGGTCTCTGAATTAACTGTTTCCTTCTCCATCCTAATGTAGAACTCCACTATACTATGGTCACTCTTCCCCAAGGGGCCTCGCACCACAAGATTGCTGATTAGTCCTTCCTCATTACACAACACCCAGTCCAGGATGGCCTCCCCTCTAGTTGGTTCTTCAACATATTGGTTTAGGAAACCATCCCTTAAACACTCTAGGAAATCCTCCTCCACCGTATTGCTTCCAGTTTGAGTAGCCCAATCTATATGCATATTAAAGTCACCCATGATAACTGCTGCGCCTTTTTTGCATGCAACTCTGATTTCCTGTTTCATACCCTCCCCCACCTCACTACTACTGTTTGGAGGTCTGTACACAACCCCCACTAACGTTTTCTGCCCTTTGTTGTACTGCAGCTCAACCCATATTGATTCCACATCCTCCAAGCTAATGTCCTTCCCAGCTATTGCATTAATCTCATTTTTAACCAGCAATGCTACCCCACCCCTTTTCCTTTTATTCTATCCTTCCTGAATGTTGAATACCCCTGGATATTCAGTTCCCAGCCTTGATTGTTCTGGAGCCACGTCTATGTAATCCCAATCACATCATATCCGTTAACATCAATTTGCACAGTCAATTCATCCACCTTATTACGGATACTCCTTGCTGAGGGGTGTCGGCTACAGTGACTGAGGGGAGTGGGCTGCAGTGACTGAGGGGAGTGGGCTGCTGTGACTGAGGTGAGTGGGCTGCAGTGACTGAGGGGCGTGGGCTGCAGTGACTGAGGGGAGTGGGCTGCAGTGACTGAGTGGAGTGGGCTGCAGTGACTGAGGGGAGTGGGCTGCTGTGACTGAGGGAAGTGGGCTGCTGTGACTGAGGGGAGTGGGCTGCTGTGACTGAGGGGAGTGAGCTGTAGTGAATTACGGCAGTGAGATGCAGTGACTTAGAGGATTGCGACGAGGAGACTGAATCATACGTGATGAGGAGACGGAGGGAATTGGGATCCAGTGACTTAACGGCATGGGATTGGAAGATCCCTGTTTTTATGTAGACTGGTTTCTGACAATCTTCGTACTCTAGTACCAGCCGGATGACCTGTTCGGTGGTGCTCCACTCTGCACTCTCACCTTTCTCTCTTCCTTTATTTCAGATACCGAGACATTCCCAACTGAGAAAACAGAGGAAAAATCCACTCGTGTATCCGTTGACCTTGCATCCACTGTTCAAGGGGGGTCTGGAACCTCAGGTATCTGCCTTGTGGGGTTCATTCTAAAGAAACTGTTCACCTGCTGAAATCCTCTGCTCCTCAGATTCATCCAGACTCTTACTGAGGGTCCTGGTTTGAGGAGACTAATGGGTGTCGGACGTGGAGACTGAGGGGATTTGGATGTCATGATTGGGGGTATGAGTTGCAGTGTCTGAGGGGAATAGAATGCCCAGATTGAAGGGGTTGGAATGATGCGCCTGAGGGAAGTAGTATGATGAGACTGAGGGGAATGTGATGAGGAGACTGAGGGGAGAGTGATAAGGATACTGAGGGGAGTGTGATGAGACTGAGGGGAGTGTGATGAGACTGAGGGGAGTGTGATCAGACTGAGAGGACTGTGATGAGGAGACTGAGGGGAGTGTGATGAGGAGACTGAGGGGAGTGTGATGAGGAGACTGAGGGGAGTGTGATGAGGAGACTGAGGGGAGTGTGATGAGGAGACTGAGGGGAGTGTGATGAGGAGACTGAGGGGAGTGTGATGAGGAGACTGAGGGGAGTGTGATGAGGAGACTGAGGGGAGTGTGATGAGGAGACTGAGGGGAGTGTGATGAGGAGACTGAGGGGAGTGTGATGAGGAGACTGAGGGGAGTGTGATGATGAGACTGAGGGGAGTGTGATGAGACTGAGGGGAGTGTGATGAGGAGACTGAGGGGAGTGTGATGAGGAGACTGAGGGGAGTGTGATGATGAGACTGAGGGGAGTGTGATGAGGAGACTGAGGGGAGTGTGATGAGGAGACTGAGGGGAGTGTGATGAGGAGACTGAGGGGAGTGTGATGAGACTGAGGGGAGTGTGATGAGACTAAGGGGAGTGTGAAGAGACTGAGGGGAGTGTGATGAGGAGACTGAGGGGAGTGTGATGAGCAGACTAAGGGGAGTGGGAGGTGGAGTGTGATGGGAGTGGGATCCAGTGACATAACGGCTTGGGATTGGAAGGTTCTGGTTTATATGTAGACTGGAGTCTGACATTCTTCGTACTCTAGTACCAGCCTGATGACCATTTCTGGTGTTGCTCCACTCTGCACTTTCCCCTGTCTCTCTTCCTTTATTACAGATCCAGAGACATCCCCAACTCTGGAACCTGAGGAACAAACAACTCCTGACTCGGCTGACCGTACAACTATTCCAGCGGGGTCTGCAGCCACAGGTATCTGCCTTGTGGGGTCCGTTCTATGCAGCCTGTTTGCCTAATGTAACTGCTGAAATAATCTGTCCTCAGATTTATCCAGTATCTAAATGAGGGGTGTGGGATTTATTGACTGATGAGTGGGGAGGAAGAGAACGAGGACAGTGGGATGCAGGGACTGAGGAGAGGGTGATGATCATTGTGAGGGCAGTGGGATGAGAGGTGTCAGGGGAATGGGTGCAGTCACTCAGGGGAGTGGGCTTCAGTGACTGAGGGGAGTGGGCTTCAGTGACTGAGGGAAGTGGGCTGCAGTGACTGAGGGGAGTGGGCTGCAGTGACTGAGGGGAGTGGGCTGCTTTGACTGAGGGGAGTGAGCTGTAGTGAATTACGGCAGTGAGATGCAGTGACTGAGAGGATTGCGAAGATGAGACTGAATCATACGAGATGAGGAGACGGAAGGAATTGGGATCCAGTGACTTAACGGCATGGGATTGGAAGATCCCTGTTTTTATGTAGACTGGTTTCTGACAATCTTCATACTCTAGTACCAGCCTGATGACCTGTTCGGTGGTGCTCCACTCTGCACTCTCACCTTTCTCTCTTCCTTTATTTCAGATACCGAGACATTCCCAACTGAGAAAACCGAGCAAAAATCCAGACGTGTATCCGTTGACCTTTCATCCACTGTTCCAGGGGGGTCTGGAACCTCAGGTATCTGCCTTGTGGGGTCCATTCTAAAGAAACTGTTCGCCTGCTGAAATCCTCTGCTCCTCAGATTCATCCAGTCTCTTACTGAGGGTCCTGGTTTGAGGAGACTAATGGGTGTCGGATGTGGAGACTGAGGGGATTTGGATGCAATGATTGAGGGGTGTGAGTTGCAGTGTCTGAGGGGAATAGAATGCCCAGATTGAAGGGGGTGGAATGATGCGCCTGAGGGAAGTAGTATGAGGAGACTGAGGGGAGTTGGATGAGCAGACTGGTTGGAGTGGGATCAGGAATCCCAGGCCAGTTGGATGAGGAGACTGAGGGAAGTGGTATGAGGAGACTGAGGGGAGTTGGATGAGCAGAGTGGTTGGAGTGGGATGAGGATTCCGAGGTCACTTGGATGAGCAGACTGAGGGGAGTTGGATGAGGATTTCGATAGAAGTTGTATGAAGTAACTGAGCATTGTGCGAAGCAAGTGGTGACATCACATCGGGAGCGGGAACAAAAGCAGGCGAGAGAATGGAGAGCAGAGAACGAATGTACAGAGAGTAGAATGGAGACAAGAGGGGTGAGATAAAACGTGAATAAAAGAGAGGGAAAGGAAAGAGCGAATGCAAAAACCGAGGAAAGAGAGCATGAAATAGAGGGCAGCAAGTGTTCTAAATACATCCCGTGACCTGCGCTGAACTCTCAGCGTGTTTAACCATTTGAAGTTGTGACTGTTGTTTTTAGATAATCGGTACAAGCGGATTGATGTGCATATCACTTCGATGACAGAATTCGATGATGAAACAGCGAAGAAAATCGCTTTGGAGCAGGTGAGAGACTGCACTGCACTGAGAGCAAACACAGGGCGACACCAGATCCTCCCTCGCGCTGTCTGAATTCACTGATGGGCATCTCCACATCAGATATGAAACCAGATCCACTTCCCCTAGCTGGATATCATCCTGTCACCCAGACCACCCCATTCATGGAGCTGTGGTAAAGAGCAGCTCGAGGGGCTGAATGGCCTCCTCCTGTTCCTGTGTAATAGGCTGGAGGGGCTGAATGGCTTCCTCCTGTCCCTGTGTAATAGGCTCGAGGGGCTGAATGGCCTCCTCCTGTTCCTGTGTAATAGGCTCGAGGGGCTGAATGGCTTCCTCCTGTTCCTGTGTAATAGGCTCGAGGGGCTGAATGGCCTCCTCCTGTTCTTGTGTAACAGGCTCGAGAGCCTGAATGGCCTCCTCCTGTTCTTGTGTAACACGCTCTCGGGGCTGAATGTCCTCCTCCTGTTCTCGTGTCAGAAACATAGAAGATAGGAGCAGGAGTAGGCCATTCAGCCCCTCGACCCTGCTCCGCCATTCAATGAGATCATGGCTGATCATCCAAATTCAGTACTCTAACCCTGCCTTTTCCCCATATCCCTTGATCCATTTAACCTCGAGAGGCAAACTGGCCTCCTCCTGTTCCTGTATAGCAGGCTGTGGAAGGCCTCCTCCTGTTCCTGTGTAACAGGCTCGAGGGGGTAAATGGCTTGCTGAGGGTTGGATCATTTCGCTTTGTCCCTCATTTTCTCTGTCTGCCTCTCCCTCTGTATGTCGCTGTTTGTCTCCCATTCTATATCTCACTGTCTCTCTCTGTCTCTTTCTCACACACTCTCTCTTTCTCTCTCCATCTGTCTCTATCTTTCTCTCTCTGTCTATCTTTCTGTCTTTGTCTTTTAGTCTTTCTGTCTCTCTCATTTCTCTCGTTCTGTTTCTAACACACTCTTTCTCTCGCTTTCAATCTGTCTCTGTCACTCTGTCTATCTTTCTCTCTCTCATACACTGACTGTCTCTGTCTATTGCTCTTTCTCTGTCACTGTCTCTCTCTCTCTGTCACTGTCTCTATCTGTCTAACTCTCTCTTTCGCTCTGTCACTGTCTCTCTCTCTAATACACTGTCACTCTCTTTCTGCCTCTCTCTATCTTTCTCTCTGTCTATCTCGCTTCCCTCCCCATCCTTGCTGCAACACTCATCCTTTCTCCTCTCTGTGATGCAGGTGAAGAAGATGTTTAAGGATCAATGTCCGGATGTGAAGTTCGATTTGAGTCCGGATGACGTTCAGTGCTCGGCTTCGGACCCTCCGGAAGAATGAAGGCGACCGACCGTGTCAGCGAGCGCCCGGAGCCCGTCATCCCGTCTCCGTGTGTTTCACAGCCTCGCTCGATTACGGCTCTGCCTCACCTTCACCTTCTTTAACCCAAGGAAACTGTCAGCAAAGGGTTAATCTCTAACTAGACGTGTGCTATTCTTAAATCGCTATTGATTCCTCTTCATACTGCAGGGGTGTGGGAGCTTATAGTCTTTGTTGTGTTAAATACCATCCCATTTTTAAGTAGTGACCACTGGACTGCTGAACCAAGACTGACCCGACAGCTCTGGCCCATTTCAGGAGGAAGTGATCTCCTGCTTAATGAGGGAATTTCATTAAAGACCCACCACTGTGTCGAGATTCCTAAGCTTCAGGGAGCTGTCAGCACTGATAACAGGTGCAAGGGCAACAGATAGTCCTGGTAAAAGGAGAACCTCTGGGTAGATATCATCTTTTTAATTGGGGTTTCAGTAGAGTGGGGGAAATAGTTGGTTCTGGACTTTACAGAATCAAACATTGACTTATAAGTAAAGTTTTTATTTGGTTAAATAGCAATTATGTGTGACAAATGCTAAATGCTTGATAAGGTAACGAAGTAAATAAGTTATACCGAGCTCATGAGCCCAGTGGAAAAAGTAAGGAAACCAGCTTTATTAACTGTGAGATTCTCCTTATACGGAGTTTTATTCCTGAGGAAGTGGAAAGCGAGATGTTTCCATCTTCACTCACGTCAATCAATAGAAGTGTTGTAAAATTACCCATTGGTCACCATTCTGTGTAAAGGTGGAAAACTGCACACGTGCGCCAGACATGGTCAGGGCTGTGCACCTTCCATTGATGGACATTTGAACAAGGAAATCTAAAGCTTAGAAAGGTATGAATAAAGTGGCAGACGGTAATGAGGATATGGATTGTAATGGTTTGAAGGGCCTGAATACTGAGCTCAGAACTGCAATGCGTTTGATTCCCTGACGATCGGGTGTGTTTGTAAGCCCGATCTTCTTAGTGTATGCTTAAGTGCTATTGAATGATCTGTATGCTCAATAAATCTATGAACGCTTAATCTGAACGTCTCAAGAAGCTTATTGATGTTGGAGAAATGGCTTGATCAACTGATCGTGAAAAACCTGTGTTTTTCCGGTAAGGAACGCTCTCTGTTAGATGATTGGTGAAGGCTTGTTCCAGATGGGATGATACAGTAACTGGTGGGCCTGTCCAGCATTCCCAGCACGTAGTGCTGCTCCATTGTATTCTGCTCAGTGCAGACACCTTGGGCAATCCATCTGACTCAAGGGTTTACATAGGATCAGGAGTAGGTGGTTCAGCCCATTGAGCCTGTTCCCACATTCAATGAGATCATGGCTCATCTGTAACTTAACTCCATTTACCCGCCTTGTTTCCCGATCCCTTAATAACCTCACCCAACACAACGCTCTGTTTTGAAATTTGCAATCTTCTACACTTGAGGGAATACAAGTCTAGTCTGTACAACCTGTCCTCATAATTTAACCCTTTTAGCCCCGGTATCATTCTGGTGAATCTGCGCTGCACCCCCTCCAAGGCCAATATATCCTTCCTGAGGTGCGGTGCCCAGAACTGAACACAGTTACTCCAGATGGGTCCTGACCAGAGCTTCATACAACTGTAGCATAAACTTCCAGCCCTCTGTATTCCAACCCCCTTTGAGATAAAGGCCAACATTCCATTAGCCTTGTAATTATTTTACCACAAAATGAATCTGCGGTAATGTTATTGCAGCGAGCATTGGGACAATCTTTGGAACAGGCTCCCCAGGGAGATGCTGGAAGCAGATATTCCCTTCACGTTAGAGAGATTTCTCTCACGGATAGTGTAGGAGTAACTTGAGACATGACATATGTTGAGTTTAGCGTGGCTTGGGAGGAACAGGTGACTTTGCACCTATGGTACCAAAGCTCTCCACCACTGGGGGTTTTCCTCATCTCATGTCTGGGTCTGTTGAAGGCTAATTGAACGGGATTGATTTCTGTGATTAGTCAACAACTCCATTGTCATTGTATCCTGCGCCTACCAGGATGGGAGGAGGTGAACCAGATGGACCTTGGTCTTTGTTCCTCCAGCAATGCCAATGGCCCCAGTTGGGCTCAGATGGGGAATAATGTTCCTGGAGTTCCTTCAACAGCCCACTTGGCTTTGTCATCCTGTAGGCTTCAACCCAATTACCCAGCTCGACCATAAGCTGCTCTTTGCAGTCAATGTGAATCCCACTCCCCTTTCCACCTCGGTTCCAAATCATGTAAAATGACTAGAGTCATACCTAGCATAAAGGAAGATGTTTGTGGTGGTTGGAGGTCAATCATCTCAGCCCCAGAACATCGCTACTGGAGTTGCTCAGGGCAGTGTCCCAGGCCCAAACATCTTCAGCTGCTTCATCAATGCCCTTCCCCCCATCATAAGGTCAGAAGTGGGGAAGATTGCTGATGACTGCACCGTGTTCAGTGCCATTCGCAACTCCCCAAAAGAATTAAGTAGTCCGTGCCAAAATGCAGCATGACCTGGACAACATTCAGGATGGAGCTGCTAAGAGGCAAGTAACAAGAGATTGTCTACTCACCGCCCCTTGACATTCAATGACTTTACCATCGTTGAATCCCCCACCATCAACGTCCTGGGGGTTAACATTGACCAGAAACTGAACTGGACCAGCCACACAAATACTGTGGCTACAAGAACAGGTCAGGAGTTGGGTATTCAGCGACGACTGACACATCACTTCACTCACCAAATCCTTTCCACCATTAAAAGACAAAAAGTCAGGAGTGTGATGCAATATGCTCCACTTGCCTGGATGAGTGCAGCTCCAACAATATTCAAGAAGATTGACTCCATCCAGGACAAGGCAGCCTGCTTGATTGGCATCCCATCCACCAGCTTAAACAATCATTTCCGCCACCACCGGCGCACCATGGCTGCAGTGTGTACCATCTACAAGATGAATTGCAGCAACTCGCCAAGGCTTCTTCGGCAGGACCCCCAAAACTCGCGAACTCTAACACCTAGAAGGACAAGGGCAGCAGGCACATGGGAACACCACCACCTCCAAGCTCCCCACCAAGTCACACACACTGACTTGGAAATATATTGCCGTTTATTTATCATCTCCGGGTCAAAATCCTGGAATTCTCCCCCACCACCCCACCCATAACAGCACTGTGGACTGCAGCCGCTCACCACCTCCTTCTCAAGGGCAATTGGGGATGAGCAATCAGTGACCACCTTGCCAGCGACGCCCATATCCCGGGATTGAATAAGAACAACTGGAAACAAAACTGCTCCCAGCAGAGCTCGGCTGCTGCACAGCACGATCCAAATCTCCGCTCATCCTGGTTCCCCGCTCCTTGCTTCCGTATTTGCATTGCCTCAGCTACGTTCCCCGAGGAGTCTAGAATTGTACCAGCAGACGATGGTAAGACCGTGTGGTTTCTATAAGGATAGAAAAAAGGGAGTAGGAATAAACGGTTCATTTTCAGGTTGGCAGGCTGTTACTTGTTGGATGCCGCAAGGATCAATGCTGGTGCCTCAGCGATTTACAATCTATATTAATGACTTAGATGAAGGACCGAGTGCAATGTATCGAAGTTTGCTGATGATACAAAGCTAGGTGGGAAAATGAACGGCGAGGTGGATACAAAGAGCCTGCAAAGGAATATCGACAGGTTAAATGACTGGGCAAGAAGCTGGCAGGTGGAGTATAATGTGGGGAAGTGTGAGGTTATTCATTTTGGTAGGAAGAATAGAAAAACAATATTTTTAAATGTTGGGATACTTTTAAATGTTGGTCTTCAGCGGGTTGTGTGTGCCATTTATTGCAAGGGGGTTGGAGCACAACAGTAAGGAAGTCTTGCTGCAATTGTACAAGGCTTTGGTGAGACCACACCTGGAGCACTGTGTACAGTTTTGGTCTCCGTACCTAAGGAATGAAATACTTGCTTTAGAGGAGGTGTAACGAAGGTTCACTAGATTGATTCCTTCGATGAGAGGGTTGTCCTATGAGGAGAGATTGAGTAGAATGGGCCTATACTGTCTGGAGTTGAGAAGAATGAGAGGCAATCTCATTGAAACATCTAAGATTTTCAGGGGGATTGACAGGCTAGATGCTGAGAGGTTGTTTCCCCTGGCTGGTGAGCCTAGAACTAGGGGGCATAGTCTCAGCATAAGGGGTCGTCCATTTAGGACTTAGATGAGATTTTTTTTCACACCGAGGGTTGTGAATCTTTGGAATACTCTCGCCCAGAGGGCTGTGGATGATCAGTCGTTGAGTATATTCAATGCTGAGCTAGATTTTTGTAATCTAAGGGAATCAAGGGATATGTGGATAGTGCGAGAAGGTGGCGTTGAGGTTGAAGATCAGCCATGAACTTCTATAATGGTGGAGCAGGCTCTAGGGGCCGAATGGCCTTCTCCTGCTCCTATTTCTTACATTCTGATAAGGTGCATCTGTTCGCTCTTTCATGCCGTGTCCCTCTTTCCTGGAACAGCATGTAGCATTCCCAGTTATCTGCCTCTCTCTCTCTTTCATCTCCCTCTGTGTCTCTCTCCCCTCTCACCCTCTATCTTTCTCTATAAATGTCTCTCTTTCCCACTTGGTCCATCTCTGTCTCTCTCCCTATTTTCATCTCACTCCCTCTGTCCCACTCTCTTTACTCTTCTTTCTCTGTCGCTCTCTCTCTCTCCTTCTTTCCCTCTCTCTCACTCTGATTGATCTATGCGGTGGGTATTGACAAGATGGTCGACAGGAAGGTGGTGCTGGTGGTGGCCATGTTGGCGATCACCTCTGCGGGATGAGGTCACTTCCTGTGAGACACACTGAGCCCACATTCCCCGCACACTCGGCGGACCTGAAATCCTACACCGGCTACCCCCATTTCTTTCCCTCGTCTCCCATTTCTTTCCCCTTCCCACATTTCATTTCCTCGTGTCCCCCCTGTCATTCCTACTTCTCCACACTTGCGCTGTTGGGACGGTTTAAACTAATTTGGCTGAGGGATGGGCACCAGAACGAGACATTAGAGGAGGAGAAACAAGGTGCACAGAGGACTGTGAGATGCAATTAGCACAAGAGTAAATAATAGTTCAGAAATAGGAGGGATCAGACTGGAGGCAAATGCGAGGCAGTCTAAGACGGGTTTGGAGTGCATGTACGTAAATGCACAGCGTGTGTTAAATAAGGGTGGTGAGCTACAGGCACAAGTCGCCAGATGCGAATGATATAGTGGCAATAACAGAGACCTGGATCAAAGAAAAAAAGGATTCGAAACTTAACAGGAAAGATGGGGAAGAAAAGAAAGGAGGGCGTGTAGCAGTATTGAAGAAAGTAACTGTTATAGCACTGGAAAGGGCGGAGGTAGTTGAGGGGACAAAGACAGAATCTATTTCGTTAGAATTAAGGAACAGTAGAGGAGATATTACCCTTCTCTGTGTACACTATGGGCCACCAAATAGTGGGAAAGAGATAAAGGAGCAAATTTGCAGGCACATTAATGAAAGATGCAAGAACTACAGAGTAGTGATAACGGGGGACATCAATTATCCTAATATAGACTGAGATTGTAACAGTGTAAAGGGCAAAGAGGGGGAGGAATTCCTCAAATGTGTTCAAGGGAACATTCCTGACCAGTCCAACGAGGAAGGGATCAGTGCTGGATCTAGTTCTGTGGCATGAAGTGGGGCAAGAGAAGCATGTTTCACGAGACTCCAGGATGGTATGTTACCTCCCTGGTGCAAGGGTCAAGGATATCTCGGAGCGGCTGCAGGGCATTCTGGAGGGGGAGGGTGAACAGCCAGTTGTCGTGGTGCAACGATATAGGTAAAAAACGGGATGAGGTCCTAAAAGCTGAATATAGGGAGTTAGGAGGTAAATTAAAAAATAGGACCTCAAAAGATAGTAATCTCAGGATTGCTAGTGGTGCCACGTGCTAGTCAGAGTAGAAATAGAAGGATATTTCAGATGAATACGTGACTAGAGGAATGGTGCAAGGGGGGAGGGGTTTCAAATTCCTGGGACATTGGAACCGGTTCTGGGGGAGGTGGGACAAGTACAAATTGGACGGTTTGCACCTGGGCAGGACCGGGACCGATGTCCTAGGGGGAGTGTTTGCTAGTGCCTTTGGGGAGGGTTTAAACTAAAATGGCAGGGGGTTGGGAACCTGTGCAGGGAAACAGAGGAAAGGGAAGCAAGGATAGAAGCAAAAGACAGGAAGGAGAAAAGCAAAAGTGGAAGGCAGATAAATCAAGGGTGTAAATCAAATGGCTATAGTAAATAATAATTCTAAAAGGACGAAGAGTGTTAAAAAACACGCCTAAAGTCTTTGGGGGAAAAATTAGGTCGCGCCCCATTTGGGGCGCAAATATCGTCTGGACGCAAATATTAGCGCCTGGCGCTAATTATCGGCACTGACTGGAAACTTCACTTTTACAGCCCCGGGAGGTGAGTGGAGCGCTAAATCAGGCGCTGCACACCTGTCTTAAGGCGCAAAGGCCGAGCAGTGAGGTGCTAACTCAGCGCGCGAGCGCAGCGCAGCTGCTGCCAGTTAGCGAGGGAACACAGACACACTGGCGCCGGCCACTTCTTAAAGCGGGGGGGGGCCAACTTGCTCCCCAGCCACACCCTGCTCATTGCAGCCTTGAATCTCGGCTGGAGAGACCTGTGAATCCATTTTGCTGCCAAGGATGGAGACGGTAAGAGAACGCGCTCATCGCTTCACCGAGCGGGCCTTGGATGCTCTGGTTGGCACGGTGGAGCGCAGAAGATGTATGCTCTTCCCTGAGAGTGGCAGGAGGCCTTTGCCACGCGAGTTCAGAAGAGTGTGGAGGGAGGTGGCTCAGAGCGTCTCCTCCAGGAGCATGGTGCCCAGGACCCATACTCAATGCCGCAAAAAGTTCAACGACCTCACTCGGGTCGTCAGGGTGAGTGGCTTTTTCTCAATACCTCTCCATCCCTCCATCTCAACCTCACTCTATGGCCAGAGGGTCTTAAAACCCCAATGCACAACACTCATCCAACACCTATGGCCCTTTCATGAAACACACACACACATTCCACACTTTGCATACAGTAAGGGCTATTCACCTATGGGAGGCACATCAGGCAAGACCATGGCTGCATACAGTAAGGGCTATTCACCTATGGAAGGCACATCAGGCAAGACCATGGCTGCATACAGTAAGGGCTATTCACCTATGGGAGGCACATCAGGCAAGACCATGGCTGCATACAGTAAGGGCTATTCAGCTATGGGAGGCACATCAGGCAAGACCATGGCTGTATATTTACTCAGATGCTGTCCTTTTTTTTCTTACAGGCCAAGCTGGCGCATAATCGGAGACAGCAGCAACGGACAGGTGGAGGGCGGCCTCAGCTGCAACCCCTCAGCGATCTTGAGGAGCGCGTCCACAGGATTGTGGCAAGCCGGGTGATCGGTCCCGTCGCCACTGGAGACGCCGACCCCGTTCTGGACAGCAATGGTAAGGTCATCACCTTTTTGTCCTCTGTCCTTCCACTTGTCCCTCACAACACCAGCCTTTGACACTTTCAATCCAACTTGCTAACTCGCTGCACTTATCCCTCCCTTACTGCCACCCTGTCCTCACACTAAAGCCACACTTGTACCTCCCTGCTTTCAGATGGTGATTCACCAGCTGAGGAGACGGGCCCTGAAGCTGCCACTGGGAGTGATGCTGCAGCCGAGGAGGAAGAGGAAGCCGGAGCATCAGTGCCACCCTCTCCCGAGGAAGCCCATGCCCACACTGGGAACACGCCTTCCTTGGAGGGGAGCAGGGGGGAAGGGTCTGATGAGGGTGAAGCTCCAGGACCCAGCGGGCTGCAGCAACGCCATGGGGGTAAGGAAGAACGGGGGCCTTCTCCCCAGAGGGAGAGTATGCCAGACACTCCTACTGCAATGGACACAGAGGAGGAGCGGCTGATCGCAGAAATGAACACCCAGGCGGTGGGCATGCACACTGAGCTCATGGGTGCAGTGGGAAGGGTGCCTGAATGCATTGAGTCACTGGCAAGGAGTGTGAAGCACTTCGCTGTAGCACAGGCGGATGCCACACTAACGCTTAGTGCTGCAATTCAGTCACTGGCTGCCGTGATCCCATCTCTGACTGCTCTCATACAGACTCAGATTGAGGCCACGCGAGCACAGACTGCGGCCAACCTCGATGGTTCGTGCACATGTCCCCGGGGCTGTCACCGCGCCGCAGCAGGCCAGCAATCTGTTCTCCAGCAGATTGCTCCGGATGCTGAAGTGCTGCCCCGTGGGTGTGCCAGTGTGTCGGGCGAGCAGGGAGTTGCTGTCCTCTCTCACGATGACAGCATTCCTGCTGCCAACACTGTCACTTCTCCACTGCACTTGCCACCGCCTGTAGGACAGACTGCTGCCGCCCATGCAGAGTTGGTGCAGTCTGCAGCCAGGCCCTCCAGGCCCAGAACTGGTCGAGGCCGTCCTTCAGGGGCATCTGCAGTGTCAGGGTCTGACGAGCAGCAGCCTTCCACCAGCCTTGCTGCAGCCACTGAGGTCCCATTACGGAGGAGCAGTAGGGTTAGAAGGGGGGAAGTGCGCAAGGGAAGGAGATCATCTCGAAGGGCAAAAAGTAGGAGGTGTGACAAAATGCTGGTCATTTTTTTATTAAAGGTCGAGGTTCATGGTCCAACTTTTGTTTAGTGTTTTGGACATTATCTCCAGGTTGTGAGAACCAGTTATGTTATTGACTGTTTTTTTGTGTTTATTTCTAGGAGTTTGTCATGAGGAATTGACACACACAGAGTTTGTAAAATAAATAAGTTTCTGTATTCAAAACATACATGGTTGGTGGTTGGAATTATTGGTGCCTTGGCCGGCTTAGGGGTTGCGTGCTGGGTTCATTAATGTTGTTAGCAATGGCAGGGGCCCTAGAAGCGGCTTGCTATTAGCCGTTGACGGACGGCCCTTGCAGTTTCACCATTGTGGGCCGCCCTCCCGCCTTGGTGCTGCTGATGATCATCCTCCTCGTCCTCTTCCTCCTCTTCCTCTGGTGATGCTCCAAGGCCTGGTGGCATTGACTGGGTCCTGAGGATTGCCATGTTATGCAACATGCAGCACACGACTACGAAGTTGGATACTCGCTCAGGGGAGTACTGCAGGGCTCCTCCAGAATGGTCGAGACAGCGGAACCGTTGCTTCAGCACGCCGATTGTGCGCTCAATTATGTTCCTGGTAGCTTGATGGCTCTCATTGTACCGCAGCTCAGCAGGGGTGTTGGGCGTACGGAGCGGTGTCATCAGCCAGGTGCTCAATGCATACCCCTTGTCCCCGAGAAGCCAACCAACTGGCTGATGCGGTGCCTCGAAAAGTTCTGCCACAGTAGTCTGGCGCAGGATAAAAGCATCGTGGCAGCTGCCAGGATAGTGGGCATTGACAGCGAGTATCAGCTGTCTGTGGTCACAGACCAACTGAATATTCAAGGAATGGAACCCCTTTCTGTTCCGGAATTCCTCGGCATTCTCATGCGGAGCACGCAAAGCCACATGCGTGCAGTCAATGGCGCCCTGCACCATGGGGAAGCCCGCTACCCTCGCAAAGCCCAGAGCGCGGTCACGCTGCTTGTCTGGGGTCATGGGGAAAGAGATGAACTCTCGTCTCCTTTTAAAGAGGGCATTTGTGACCTGCCGGATGCAGCAATGCACCGTGAACTGGGAGATATTGGCGAGGTCCCCAGCAGCAGCTTGAAATGAGCCAGTAGCGTAAAAGTTGAGAGCCACTGTGACCTTCACTGCCACCGACAGAGACGTCCTGGACCTCAGTTGAGGCTGCAGATCTGGCTGCAGCAGGTGGCAGAGCTCAGTGACCACCTCCGTGCTGAATCGCAGCCTTCGCAAACACAGCTCCTCAGACATATGGATGTAGGAGAGCTGTTCACGATATACCCTGGGAGGGTAAGCTCTCCTGTACATACGCCTGTTGGCCCTCCTCCGTCTGGCCATCATTGCCACTCTCTCTCTGCGTCTCTGTATCCTCCGATTCAGCTGGAGCAGGACGACGCCCCCAATCAGTGCAGCCCTCATATTCTCTTTGCAAGCAAAGTAATGAAGGACAGCAACTAAAGTACCAGCGAAGTTAGGATCAGTAGGCAAAACTACCTCACACAGCGTTGAGTCAATGCAGAAGTCTCTCTTTCTCTCTCTCCGAATCTCTCTCTCTCTCTCAGAACGAGTGGTGCAAAAATGTCGACCACAGAAAAAGACAGGAAGAGGCCCCCTTTAAATAGCGACCCCCCCAGCCCCACAATGATTGATAGCGTTCCAGTCTTCCGGTCGTTGGATGCGCCAGGCGGTAAGGCAGGGGGCGCCACTCAATTTCCGCTCCGGGGCACCACAAGGGCATTGCACCATGGAATGACGTCACAATCTGCGCGCGCAGGTGGTCGCAGCGGTAAGTTTTAGCGCCGCCGCACAATCTCTAGTTAAGTTCCCGAGCGGCGCAAACATCGCTGCGCCCGGGCGTTAGCGGCTTTGCGCCCCATTAGCGCTCTCTTAAGGCGCTAACGGGAGGCGCAACCAACTGAATTTTTACCCCTTTGTGTCTTATTGTGAGGAGCATTCGTAATAAGGTGGATGAATTAGCTGCGCAAATAGATGTAAACAGATATGATATAATTGGGATTACGGAGACATGGCTCCAGGGTGACCAAGGCTGGGAATTCAACATCCAGGGGTATTCAATATTCAGAAAGGACAGACAAAAAGGAAAAATGAGGTGGGGTAGCATTGCTGGTTAAAGAGGAGATTAACACAATAGTAAGGAAGGATATTAGCTCTGATGATGTGGAATCTGTATGGGTAGAGCTGAGAAATACCAAGGGGCAGAAAACGTTAGTGGGAGTTGTATACAGACCCCCAAACAGTAATGCTGAGGTTGGGGATGGCATTAAACGGGAAATTAGAGACGCGTGCAATAAGGGCACAGCAGTTATCATGGGTGACTTAAATCTACATATAGATTGGGCTAACCAAATTAGCTACAATACTGTGGAGGAGGAATTCCTTGAGTGTATACGGGATGGTTTCCTGGACCAATATGTCGAGGAACCAACTAGAGATCAGGCCATCTTAGACTGGGTATTATGTAATGAGAAAGAATTAATTAGCAATCTTGTTGTGCGAGGCCCCTTGGGGAGGAGGCATCATAATATGATAGAATTCTTCATTCAGATGGAGATGAAGTAGTTGACTCAGAGACTAGGGTCCTGAATTTAAATAAAGGAAACTACGATGGCATGAGGCGCGAGTTGGCTAGGATGGATTGGGGAGCGTTACTTAGAGGGTTGACGGTGGATAGGCAATGGCAAACATTTAAAGTTCACATGGATGAACTACAGAATTTGTTCATCCCTGTTTGGCATAAAAATAACACAAAAAAGGCGACACAACCGTGGCTAACAAGGGAAATTAGGGATAGCATAAGATCCAAGGAGAGGACATATAAATTGGCCAGAAAAAGCAGCAAACCAGAGGATTGGGAGCAGTTTAGGATTCAACAAAAGGAGGACAAAGGGATTAATTAAGAGGGGGGAAATAGAATATGAGAGTAAGCTCCAGGGAACAAAAAAACTGACTGTAATAGCTTCTATAGATATGTGAAGAGAAAAAGATTGGTGAAGTCAAGCGTAGGTCCCTTGCAGTCAGAATCAGGGGAATTTATAATGGGGAACAAATAAATGGCTGACGAATTAAATACATAGTTTGGTTTTGTCTTCACAAAGGAGGACACAAATAAACTCCCAGAGATGTCGGGGAACATAGGGTCTAATGAGATGGAGGAATTGAATGAAATCAGTATTTGTAGGGAAATAGTGTTAGGGAAATTGACGGGATTGAAGGCTGATAAATCCCCAGTGCCTGATAATCTGCATCCTAGGGTACTTAAGGAAGTGGCCCTAGAAATAGTAGATGCATTGCTGGTCATCTTTCAAAATTCTAGAGACTCTGGAACAGTTCCCATGGATTGGAGGGTAGCTAATGTAACCCCACATTTTAAAAAAGGTGGTAGAGAAAAAATGGGGATTTATAGACCGGTAAGCCTGACATCGGTAGTGGGCAAAATGCTAGTGTCCATTATAAAAGATGTAATAGCAGAGCACTTGGAAAACTGTGACAGGATCGGACAAAGTCAACATGGATTTACAAAAGGGAAATCATGCCTGACTAATCTACTGGAATTTTTTGATGATGTAACTGGTAGAATAGATAAGGGAGAAACAGTGGATGTGGTGTATTTGGACATTCAGAAGGCTTTCGATAAGGTCCCGCATAAGAGATTAGCGTGCAAAGTTAAAGCACATAGGATTGGGGGTAAGGTACTGATTTGGATAGAGAACTGGTTGGCAGACACGAAGAAAAAACTTGGAAAAAACGGGTCTTTTTCCAATTGGCAGGCAGTGACTAGCGGGGTACCACAGGGATCGGTGATAGTACCCCAGCTATTCACAATATATATTAATGATCTAGACGAGGGAAAAAGATGTAATATCTCTACGTTTGCAGACGACACAAAGCTGGGTGGGCGTGTGTGCTGTGAGGAGGATGCAGAGACACTCCAGTATGATTTGGACAGGTTGGGTGATTGGGCAGATGCATGGCAGATGCAGTATAATGTGGATAAATGCGAGGTTATCCACTTTGGTGGCAAAAACAGGAAGACAGTTTATCTGAATGGCAATGGATTGGGAAAGGGGAAGTGCAACGAGATCTGGGAGTCCTTGTGCACCAGTCGCTGAAGGTAAGCATGCAGGTGCAGCAGGCGGTTAAGAAGGCAAATGGTATGTTGGCCTTCATAGCGAGAGGATTCGAGCACAGGAGCAAGGGTGTCTTGCTGCAGTTGTACAGGGCCTAGGTGAGACCACACCTTGAGTATTGTGTGCAGTTTTGTTCACCTTATCTGAGGAAGGATGTTCTTGCCATGGAGGGAGTGCAGCGAAGATTTACCAGACTGATACCTGGGATGGCAGGAATGACGTATGAGGAGAGATTGGGTCGATTCGGCTTATATTCGCTAGAGTTTACAAGAATGAGAGGGGATCTCATTGAGACTTATAAAATTCTAACAGGACTAGACAGACTAGATGCAGGAAGGATGTTCCCGATGGTGGGGGAGTCCAGAACCAGAGGTCACAGTCTAAGGATAAGGGGTTAGCCATTTAGTTCTGAGATGAGGAGGAATTTCTTCACCCAGAGTGGTGAACCTGTGGAATTCTCTACCACAGAAGGCAGTTGAGGCCAATTCATTAAATATATTCAAGAAGGAGATAGATATATTTCTTAAGGCTAAAGGGATCAAGGGATATTGGGAGAAAGCAGCGACAGGGTACTGAATTTGGATGATCAGCCATGATCTCATTAAATGGCGGCGCAGGCTCGAGGGGCTGAATGGCCTACTCCTGCTCCTATCTTCTATGCTTCTGGGTAAAGAGTTTGCTCCTGAATTCCTTATTGGATTTATTAGTGACGATCTTCTCTTTATGACCTCTAGTTTTGGACTCGTCTCACATGGTAACATCTTCTGGACATCTACCCCATCAAACCCTTTCATAATTATTCAGATCTCGATTCAGATCATCCTGCAGCCTTCTCTTTTCTAGAGAAAAGAGCCCCAGCATGGTCAGTCATTCTGGATACTTAGAACCGCTCAGTTCTGCTATCATTCTTGTCAATCTATTTTGCACCTTCTCCAGTGTCTCGATATCCTTTTCATAATATGGAGACCAGAACTGTACTCCAAGTGTGGTCTAACCAATGTTCTATATACGTTTAACATAACTTCGCAGCTTTTCAACTCTCTTACTCTAGAAAAGAATCCCAGTGCTTAGTTTGCGATATTGAAATGTATTTGCCATTTACATCAACCTGCCAGTTTATTAACATCTTCTAGTATTTTGTCACAGTGCTCATCAGTATTAACTATAGACCCTGAATTTAGTGTCATCTGTAAATTTGGTATTTTTACTAACTATTCCCGAGTATATACAATAGTGCTCTGCTCTCTTCCCTTGCTTCTTTTAGTATCGGGGTTTTATCCTCTCTAACTGTTACTAGTTTATCAATTATTGTCCCCCTTTCTATTTAAATAACTTGATATCCTTTTTGATCTCTTCTTCCAATGTCATGACCAACTTGTTAGTCTACCTGGTGAAAACTGAGGCAAAGTCATTCTCCAATATTGCTGCCCTTTCGCTGTCATTCCCTGTGAGTTTATACATAGATACATAGAAGATAGGAGCAGGAGTAGGCCATCCGGCCCTTCGAGCCTGCTCCGCCATTTAATGAGATCATGGCTGATCCTTCAATTCAGTATCCCGTCCCCGCCTTCTCTCCGTAACCCTTAACCCCTTTTGCCTGTAGAAATATATCTAATTCCCTCTTAAATATATTTAATGAGCTGGCGTACACTGCCCTCTGTGGCAATGAGTTCCACAGGTTCACCACTCTCTGAGTGAAGAAATTCCCCCTCATTTCTGTCCTAAATGGTTTAGCCCTTATCCTTAAATTATGTCCTCTAGTTCTGTTCTCACCCGCCAAGGGAAACATTCCTTCTGCATCTAATCTGTCTAGACCTGTCAGAATTTTATACACTTCTATGAGGTCCCCTCTCAATCTTCTAAACTCCAGTGTGTACATCCCTAAACTACATAGTCTCTCCTCATAGGTCAATCCCGCCATTCCTGGTATCAGCCTGGTGAATCGCCGCTGCACCCCCTCCATGGCAAGAACATCTTTCCTCAGATGAGGCGACCAAAACTGTACACAGTACTCGAGGTGTGGTCTCACCAGTGCCCTGTACAGCTGCAGCAAGGTATCCCTGTTCCTGTATTCCAACCCTTTTGCTATGAAGGCCAGCATACCGTTTGCCTTCTTGACCGCCTGTTGCACCTGCATGCTCGCCTTCAGTGACTGGTGTACAAGAACACCCAGGTCTCTCTGTACTTCCCCCTCTCCCAATTTATTGCCATTTAAATAATAATTTGCCCTCCCGTTCCTGCACCCAAGGTGGATAACTTCGCACTTGTCCACATTATAGTGCATCTGCCATTTATCCGCCCAATCACCCAGTCTGTCCAAATCGCTCTGGAGCTTCCTGGTCTCCTCCTCTGAGCCCACCCCCCCTCCTAGTTTAGTGTCGTCTGCAAATTTGGAAATGCTGCATTCGACTCCCTGATCCAGGTCATTAATATAAATTGTGAACAGCTGGGGACCCAGGACAGATCCCTGTGGTACCCCACTTGTTACTGCCTGCCATTCAGAAAATGAGCCGTTTATTCCAACTCTCTGTTTTCTATCTGACAGCCAGTTCTCTATCCACGTCAATACTTTCCCCTTTATCCCATGAGCTTCAATTTTCCATGCTAATCTTTTATGTGGGACCTTATCGAAGGCCTTTTGGAAGTCCAGGTACACCACATCTACTGGCTCTCCCCCATCTATTTTACCAGTTACTCCCTCAAAAAATTCCAATAGATTAGTCAAGCACGATTTACCCTTTGTAAATCCATGTTGACTCTGTCCTATCCTGTCCCCATTTGCTAAGTGCTCGGCTATTTCATCCTTAATGATGGACTCCAGCATTTTGCCCACAACTGATGTAAGGCTTACAGGTCTGTAATTACCTGCTTTTTCCCTACCCCCCTTTTTGAATAGTGGGGTAACGTTAGCTACCCTCCAATCCATGGGCACTGTTCCCGAGTCTAATGAATTCTGAAATATCTTGTGCCTCCTTCAGTGGCCCTGTCCCTATCCTGCTTTACCTCTTGTTCTTCATGTATCTGTAGAATACTTCAATTTATATATTCCTTGATAATTTAATTTCCTCGTAGCTCTTAGCCTTTTCAGCATTATTTTAACGTGACTGCGAACCCTGCTCCCCCGAGGCATCCGGGTCCTATATGGAAATACGCTCAGATGATCAGCAGGAATCGCTTGACAATTATTCAAACATTTCAGATACATTTACAAGATGACCAAACAGATGCAATTATAGAAACAGGTGGTCAAAAACAAGGCCCGGTAGATTTACAGAGAGGAACACATCGGAGGCATGTATACAAAGGCAGGCCGATATGTAACTGGACGATGAAATGAGGTTAGAACCAAAAGCAAGCTTCCCTCTAGATTAACAGCAACGTCTTGTAGGACTCCAAGCCACTGGTGAAGCCTGGCACATCCTGGACAGCTCATTTTAAAACTGGGGGTGCAGAAGCTCATGCAATGTGTTCAGAGCACAGGCTGGACACAGTGTGAAAGTGTTTGCGTTCGGACAGTCCTGTTACACAATGAATCTTGACACCGAGAGAAAGAGTAAGGGAGAAACTGGGAGAGAGAGAGGGAGAGAGGGGGTTGGCGAGGGAGGGAGAGAGGAAACAGAGAGAGGGGAAAAAGACAGAGGGAGTAGGAGAAAGAGAGAGAAAGAGTCAGAAAGGGAGAGAGAGATGTGCAGAGTGAGAGGAATCGGAGACAGCAAGATAAGTGAGAAAACAGAGAGACACTTAAAGCAAAAAGAGGGAGTGGGAAACAGAGAATGATGCAGAGATAGAGAGGAGGGAAAGATAAGATAGTGGCTGAGATGGCGAGAGAGAGAGAGAGAGAATGAGGCAGGGGGAAGAGAGGGGCGATTCATGTGTAGAGAGAGGGATGAGACTGACGTAGAAACAGGGACCGAGAGGTAGAGAAGAGAAAAGCAGAGAGTAAGAGACAGCGAGGCAGAGAGAAATGAGAGCGGTGGAGAGGAGAGAGAGACAGAGCAACGGTGAATGGCAGAGAAAACGAGGCAGGTAGAGATAGGGCCATTAAGAGAGAAAGAAACAGAGGCAGAGAGATGAGAGTGAGGCAGAGAGAGAGATAAATTGAGGCAGATAGCAAAATAGAGAAAAAACGAGACAGCAGAAACACGGGTTAGATAGAGAGTAAATCTCCCTCTACACTGTCCCATCAAACGGTCTGAGGGTCTGAAGCAATGGATGTCTATTTCCAATCTGCATGAGGAAACCCATTCAAGTGAGATATCTTGAACCCTGAACGGTCACAGTGCTGACACTCCGGGACACCTGTCTTGTCTCAGTACCTTTCTGAATATGTTATTAGGCACTTAGAGATTACCTGCAGCGGTTTCCTCTTCCCAATTCCTGCGATTCCCAAATCTTCTCCCAGCTCATTCCACCCCCGAACACCTTGCCCTCAGACACATTGATGCTAAAGAGAAACAAGACACGGATGTGAAGCTGTGATCAATGCAGTAAGTTTTATTTCTGAGTACAGCCCATTATTCTGACAGCAGTCATACAGGGTCCCAAACAATGAAACAGAGCTTGCTTCCCGTGAAGGAAGGTTTCATTCAGAGAGAACATGGAGAACTCGATCTGGTGGGAATCTGTCACTGGATCTTTCACTGTCGGTCTGCAACATCCAAACCCACCGGGGAAGGATAGTGGGACAGACAGATATATAGGGTGAGTTGGAGCAGTCGCCGGGACTGGTGAACTATTCCAAATAGAGATTCAGTTGCTGAGGGTTTACAGGAGTTGTTTGCTGCTGTTGAATACCAGATTCAAATTAATCAGAATGCACTAATTTAAACAGAAAATTCAGCACTTTCTGGGGAGGTGAATGGCCCAGACACATTGGTACTGAACAGTATTTAGAAAGGAACAGAAGGGGAAGGGAGAATGCAGATACACTCACACAGACAGTTGCGTACGTACAGATACACACGCACGGAGAGACATACCCTCAGAAACACGTACACAGACTTATATCTTAATACATAACATGTACATAGAGGCTTACACACACAGATCGACACACAGACACGTACATAAGCACACATACACTTCTCTAAACGTCGATATGCTAGGAACTGTGGATGACCAGACAGATTTACGGGTCCAAGTACAGGAATCACATGTACAAAAAAAAATGGAAAAGGCTAATGGAATGTTGGCCTTTATCTCGAGGGGCTGGTATACAAAGGGGATGAAGTGATGCTTCAGCTGTACAGAGCTCTGGTTAGACCCCACCTGGAGAACTGCACTCAGTTCTGGGCACCGCATCTCAGGAAGGATATACTGGCCTTGGAGTGGGTGCAGCACATTCACCAGAATGACACCGGAGCTAAAAGGGCTCAATTATGAGGACAGGTTGCAGAGACTAGATAAGTATTCCCTTAAATGTAAAGGATTAACTGGTGATATGATTGAGGTGTAAGATCATAGAATCAAAGTCCAGTAGACAAGGAGGCCATTCGGCCTATCAATTCTGTGCCAGCTCTTTCGAAGAGCAATCCAGTTAGTCTCATCCCCCGCTCTTTCCACATATCCCTGTAATTGTTTTCACCCTTCAAGTATTTATCCAATTGCCTTTTGAAAGCTACTATTCAATCTGTGTCCAGCACCCTATCAGGCAGTGTATTCCAAATCCTAACCACTTGTTGCATAAAGAACTTTTTCCTCATCTCACCTCTGGTTCTTTTGCCAATCACCTTAAATCTGTGCTCTCTCGTTATCGATCCTTCAGCCATTGGAAACAGTTTCTCTGTATTTACTCAATCTAAACCCTTCATGATTTTAAGCACCTCTATCAAATCTCCTCTTCGCCTTCTCTGCTCTAAGGAGAACAACCTCAGCTTCTCCAGTCTAACCATGTAACTGTAATCCTTCAACCTTGGAACCATACTAGTAAATCTCTTCTGTACCCTCTCCAAAGCCTTCATACCCTTCCTAAAATGTGGGGCCAAGAATTGGAAAAAATACTCCAGCTTAGGCCAAATTAGTGTTTTATAAAGTTTCAGCATAACTACCTGACTGTTGTACTCTACGCCTCTATTTATAAAGCCCAGGATCCCATCTGCTTTATTATCTGCTTTGTTAACCTGTCCTGCCCCCAAAGATTTGTGCACAAGCACCCCCAGGTCTCTCTGTTCTTGCACCCCCTTTAAATTTGTACAATTTAGCTTGGATTGTCTCTCCTCATTGTTCCTACCAAACTGTATCACCTCACACTTTCTGCATTGAATTTCATCTGTCATGTGTCCGCCCAATCCACCAGCCTGTCTATGTCTTCTTGAAGTCTATTACTATCTTCCTCACTGTGTTCTACACTTCCAAGTCAGCTGGAAATTTCAGCATTGTGCCCTGCACCCCCAAGTTCAAGTCATTAATGTATATCAAAGACAGCAGTTGTCCCAGTACTGAACCCTGCGGGACACCACTGTATACCTCCCTCCAGTCTGAAAAACAGCCATTCACCACAACTCTGTTTACTATCCCTGCTGCTACTGCCCCTTTTATCCCACGGGCTTCAATTTTGCCAAAAGCCTATTATGTGGTACTTTATCAAAGGAGTTTTTAAAGTCCATATACACAGCATCAACTGAACTGCCCTCATCCACCCTGTTAACTCACCAAAAAACTCGATCCAGTCAGTCAAAATTTTAGAATGAAACTATTCCCTCTAGTGGGGGAGTCCAGAACAAGAGGGCATAACCTTTGCATTGTAAATAGTCAATACAGGGGGTGATGTGAGGAAGCACGTCTTCACACAAAGCCTAGTGGAAATCCTGAACTGTCACCCAAAAAGCTGTCGAGGCTGGGGATCATTTGAATAGTTCAAAACAAAGATTGATAGATTTTTGTTAGCTAAATGTGTTTGTGTCTATACCTACACATAGACACAAATCTAGACATTCAGACGCACACACGCACACACAGGAAAACACATACACACAAAAAACACAGATACTCTTGCAGAAACATTCAGACGGACACAGAAACACAAATTACAGACAGACACATAGACCGAGCAGGAGGGAGAGGGTTAAGGTTGTCGGTGGATTGAAATCAGTGACGGAGAGAGATGGTTTAAACAGGTTTTTGAAGACACTTGTTCAGCGCCTAACTGTCAGTCTGCCGATTTAGGGCCTAGTGTGCTACAAATCTGACCTCTCACCAAGACTGTGCTTGAAATTCCCACATTCATTTTACACGAAGACTTTCAGATCGGTAGGGGTGAAAGGTCAGAGTTTTGACCCTCCGTGACACCCAACCCATTGCTGAAGATTGTTTCGAGTGAATCTTGCAGGACTCCAAGCCCCTGGTGGGGCCTGGCACATCCTGGACGGCTCATTTTAAAACTGGGGGCTCAGAAGCTGTGATCAGCTCATGCAATGTGTTCAGAGCACGGGCTGGGCTCAGTGTTAAAGTGTGTGTGTTCGGACAGTCCTGTTACATCAGGAACCTTGACTGAGAAGATACATGGAGAGAGAAAGAGAGAAATCGAGAAACTGGGAGAGAGAGAAATCGAAAAACTGGGAGAGAGAGGGGCAGAGAGAGAGGAAACAGAGACAGAGAGGGAGAGACAAAGAGAAGGGAGAGTGAGAAAACAAAGAGAAATGGAGAGATGGCCAGAGTGAGAGGAAACTGAGTCAGTAAAATAGAGAGACTTAAAGCAAAAAGAGGGCGTGGGAGAGAGAGAGAGAGAGAGAGAGAGAGAGAGAGAGAGAGAGAGAGAGAATGTGGCAGTGAGCAGCGAGAGGGGAGACACATGTGGGGAGACAAGGACTGAGAGTGAGGCAGAAGGAGGGAGCGAGAGGCTGAAAAGATAAAGGATGAGAGACAGCGAGGCAGAGAGAAATGAGAGAGAGAGAAAACAAGGTGTGGAGAGATAGAGCCAATGAGACAGAAAGAAACAGAGGCAGAGAGATGAGACCGAGTCAGAGAGAGATGAAGAAAATTCTCTGCCCCAGAGAGCCTTGGAGGCTGGGTCATTAAATACATTTAAGGTGGAGCGAGACAGATTTTTGGAAGATAAGGGAGTGAAGGGTTATGGGGAGCGGGCAGGGAAGTGGCTTTGAGCCCAAGATCAGCCATGATCTTATTGAATGGCGGAGCAGGCTCGAGGGGCCAAGTGGCCGACTCCTGCTCATATTTCTTATGTTCTTATGAAGCAGAGAGAGACAAAATGCGGCAGATAGTGAAAGAGAAAAAAACGAAATAGAGGAAGCAGGCGTTAGATAAAGAGTAAATCTCCCTCTACACTGTCACATCAAACGGTCTGTGGGTCTAATTAACATAAGAAAAGGAGCAGGACTAGGCCATACGGCCCCTCCGGCATTCAATAAGATCATGGCTGATCTTACACCTCAACTCCACTTTCCCGCCAGATCTCCACATCTCTGATGTAATGGATGTCTATTTCCAATCTGCATGAAGAACCCCGTTCAAGTGAGATACCTTAAATCCGAACGGTCAGAGTGCTGACACTCTGGGACACCTGTCTTATCTCAGTACCTTTCTGAATGTGTTATTAGGCACACAGAGATCCTTCAGATCGGTAGGGGTGAAAGGTCAGAGTTTTGACTCTCTGACACCCAGCCCCTTGCTGAAGATTGTTTCGAGAGCTGGACCGTGTCTTTTCAGAATTCACCGTAGAATTGCATTGTAGTTACAGCACAAACAGGCCATTCAGCCCAACAGGACCATGCCGGTGTTTATGCTCCACACGAGCCTGCACCCACCTTACTTCATCTCACCCGACCATCATATCCTTCTATTCCTTTCTCCCTCATGTACTTATCTAGCTTCTCCTTAAAGGCACTCTGCTATTCACCTCAACTACTCCATGTGCTAGCAAGCTCTACATTCTCACCACTCTCTGAATAAAGAGGTTTCTCCTGAATTCCTCATTGGATTTATTACTGACTATCTTATATTTATGACCGCTAGTTTTGGACTTGCCATTAGTGGCAACATCTGCTCTACATCTACCCTATCAAACCAGTTCATAAATTTACAGGTCTCTATTAGATCGTCCTGCAGCCTTCTCTTTTCTTGGCATCTCACGGGGCCTCGCTACTCCCATCGTGTCAATCACAAATAAGACCATGTCTAATTACTTATTTGTGTCGTTCTCCATTCACTCCCTTCCCCCTCCCAACCCGACTTCCTGTGTCCGCCCCTGGAAAAAAACTCTCTCCTAATTTCACTTACAACTGCACTTTCAGAAATCCCAACTTTCTGGACTTTGGCCCTGCATTCACCATGATATTTCTGCTCAACCACCCTCTCACCTTTGATGCCATGGTTCCTCTTGCCATTTCCTGCGATTTCCAAATCGTCTCACAGCCTCATTCCACCCCGAACAGCTTGCCCTCGGACACACTGATCCTAAAGAGAAACAAGACACGGATGTGAAGCTGTGATCAATGCAGTAAATTTTATTTATGAGTGCAGCTCATTATTCTGACAGCAGTAACACAGGGTCAGGGGACACGGGACCTAAACAATCAAACAGAGCCTGTTTCCCGTGAACGAAGGTTCCATTCAGTGAGAACGTGGAGAGCTCGGGCTGGTGGGAATCTGTCACTGGATCTATCACACAAGCAGAGTGGAAGAATTTGGTGATAGTAGGAATTGACTGGTAGGTATCCGGTAAGGAAGGCAAGAAATCATCAGATTGGAATTGAGCTTTTGACTTGTAACATTAAAGAAAAGTGGATTGCAAGCAGCGTGGAAGAATCTGGTGATAGTAGGAATTCATTGCAAATTATTGACGTGGTTAGGAAATTAGCTGAGCGGCAGGAGACAGAGAGTAGGTATAATAGGAAGGTACTCAAATTGGCAGATGTGACTAGTGGTGTCCCGCAGGGATCTGTGTTGGGGCCTCAACTATCACAGTATTTATTAACGACTTAGATGATGGCATAGAAAGTCATATCTAAATTTGCGATGACACAAAGATAGGCGGCATTGTAGGCAGTATAGATGAAAGCATAAGATTACAAAGTGATATCAATAGATTAAGTGAATGGGCAAAACTGTGGCAAACGGATTTCAGTGTAGGCAAATGTGAGGTCATCCACTTTGGAACTGAGAAGGATACAACAGGATACTTTCTAAATGGTGAAAAGCTCAAAAATAGTGAAGACTCGAAGTGACTTGGGGTCCAGGTACATAGATCATTAAAATGTCATGAACATGTACAGAAATTAATCAAAAAGGCTAATGGAATGCTGGCTTTATATCTAGAGGACTAGAGTACAGAGGGGTAGAGGTTATGCTGCAGCTTTACAAAGCCCTGGTTATACCACACCTGGAGTACTGTGAGCAGTTCTGGGCCGCGCACCATGGGAAGGATATATTGGCCTTGGAGGGAGTGCAGCGCAGGTTTACCAGAATGATACCCAGGACTTCAAGGGTTGTGACGAGGAGAGATTACACAAACTAGGGTTGTATTCCCTAGAATTTAGAAGGTGAAGGGGTGATCTGATTGAAGTTTTCAAGATATTAAGGGGAACAGATAGGGTAGAGAGAGATAAACTATTTCCACTGGTTGGGAATTCTAGGACTCTTGTGTATAGTCTAAAATATTGAGCCAGACTTTTCAGGAGTGAAATTCGGAAACTCTTCTACATGCAATGGGTGGAAGAAGTTTGGAACTCTCTTCCACAAATGGCAATTGACGCTCGATCAATTGTTAATTTTCAATCCAAGATTGATAGCTTTTTGTTAACTAAAGGTATTAAAGGATATGGGCCAATGTACAGATCAGCCATTATCTCATTGAATGGCTGAACAGGCTCGAGGGGCTCAATGGCCTACTCCTGTTCCTATGTTGCTATGGAGCAGTCGCCGCGACTGTTGAACTATTGCAAATAGAGATTCAGTTGCTGTGGGTTTTCAGGAGTCATTTGCTGTTGTTAAATACCAGAATCAAATTAATGAGAAGACACCAATTTAAACAGAGAATTCAGCACTTTCTGGGGAGGTGAATGGCCCAGACACATTGGTACGGAACCATATTTAGAAAGGTACAGAACAAGGGGAAAGTGGAACAGACAACCTCACACAGACACAAACGGAGAAACACATGTACATAGACACACAACCACTGACATGCAGAGACATACCCACAGAAGCACATACACAAGCATGTACACATACATATATCACAATATATACAAACACATGCACAGCCACACTGATTAACACACAGACACATACACCTCTCTAACTGGCGAGAAGCTAGGGGCTGTGGATGAGTAGAGGGATTTAGGGCTCCAAGTACTTAAATCAGTAAAAAACAATGGACAGGTAAAAAATAATTAAAGAGGCTAATGGAATGTTGGTGCTTCAGCTGTGGAGCGCTCTGGAAAGACCACATCTGGAATATTGCATTCAGTTCTGGGCACCGCACCTCAGGAAGGATATACTGGATTAGAGGGAGTGCAGCACAGATAGACCAGAATGTTACCAAGGTACCAAGGGTTACATTATGAGGAGAGATTACATATTCCCTAGAATATAGAAGGTTAAGGGGTGATTCCATTTGATTCAGGTTTTTAGGATGTTGAAAGGAATTGTTAAGGTAGATTCAGAGGAACTTTTTCCACTGGTGGGGGAGTCTAGGACAAGGGGACATAATCTTCAAATCAAAGCCAGGCCATTCAGGAGAAGTTAGGAAAGACTTCTTCACACAGAGGGTGGTAGAAATGTGGAATTCTCTCAAACAAAAAGCAAATACTAGCACAATTAATAATATTAAATCTGAGATTGGTAGATTTTTGCCAGGCAAGGGTATAAAAGGATACTGAGCCAAGGCAGGTGGATGCAGTTAAGATACAGATCAGCCATGAATGGAGGAACAGGCTCGAGGAGCTGAATGCCTACTCCTGTTCCTACTTCCACTTTATACAGAGTATCAGCATAAGAACATAAGAAATAGGAGCAGGAGTTGGCCATTCGGCCCCTCGAGCCTGCTCCGCCTTTCAATAAGATCATGGCTGATCTGATCTTGGCCTCAACTCTACTTTCCTGCCCGCTCCCCATAACCCTTGATTCCCCTGTTTTTCAAGATTCTCTCTATCTCCGCCTTGAATATATTCAATGACTCAGATTGATCGATTTTTGTTAGGCAGGGTTTAGTGTGTCTGTATGGACACAGACACAGACACAGACACAGACACAGACACAGACACAGACACAGACACAGACACAGACACAGACACAGGTTGAGGTTGTAGGTGGATTGAAATCAGTGACGGAGAGAAAAGGTTTAAGAAGCTTTTTGAAGGCACTTGCTCGACTCGCAACAGTCAGTCTGCTGATTTAGGGCCTAGTGTGGTACAAATCTGACCTCTCAACAAGGGCCTGTTTGAACTCCCCACATTCATTTTACACAAATCCTTCAGATCGGTAGGAGTGAAAGGTCAGAGTATTGACCCTGATACCCAGCCCATTGCTGAAGATTGTTGAGAGAGCTGTCATTTCAGAATTCACCAAAGAATGACATAGTATTTACAGCACAGAAACAGGCCATTCAGCCCAACAGGATTCTGCTCCACACGAGCCTCCACCCAACTTACTTCACCTCACCCGATCATCAGATCCTTCGATTCTTATCTAGCTTCCCCTTAAAGGCTCTCTGCTATTCACCTTAACTTTTCCATGTGCTAGCGAGCTCTACATTCTAACCACTCTCTGGGTAAAGAGGTTGCTCCTGAATTCCTCATTGGATTTATTAGTGACGATCTTATATTTATGAGCCCTAGTTTTGGACTCACCACACATGGTAACATCTTCTCGACATCTACCCTATTAAACCCCTTCATAATTATACAGATCTCTATTAGATCATCCCTCAGCCTTTCCTTTTCTAGAGAAAAGAGCCCCAGCATGTTCAGTCATTCTGGATAATTAGAAGCTCCCAGTTCTGGTGTCATTATTGTCAATCTATTTTGCACCTTCTCCAGTGTCTCGATATCCTTTTCATAATATGGAGACCAGAACTGTACTCCAAGTGTGGTCGAACCAATGTTCTATATACGTTTAACATAACTTCTCTGCTTTTCCAAATCAGTTACTCTAGAAATGAATCCCAGTGCTTTGTTGGCATTTTCATGGCCTTGTTAACCTGCTTTTAATGATTTGTGCATCTGTCCCCCTAGATCCCTTTGCTCCTCAACCCATTTAGACACTTACTATCCAAGGAATACTTGGCCTCCTTATTCCTCCTACCAAAATCCACCACTTCACTTACCTAGATTGAAATGGATTTGCCAGTTACTCAACCAACCTGCCAGTTTATTAACATCTTCTTGTATTTTGTCACAGTGCTCCTCAGTATTAACTATACGCCCGAATTTGGTGTCATCCGTAAATTTGGAAATGACACCAACTATTCCCGAGTCTAAATAATGGAGCCTTGGCTCTCTCTTCCCTTGCTTCTTTTAGTATCGGGGTTTTATCCTCATGTCATGTCCAACGTGTTAGTCTACCTGTTGAAAACTGAGGCAAAGTAATTCTCCAATATTGCTGCCCATTTCGCTGTCATTCCCTGTGAGTTTATCTTGTGCCTCCTTCAGTGGCCCTGTCCCTATCCTGTTTTACCTTTTGTTCTTCATGTATCTGTAGAATACTTCACTTTATATATTCCTTGATCATTTAATTTCCTAGTAGCTCTTAGCCTTTTTAGCATTATTTTAACGTGACTGCGAACCCTGCTCCCCCGAGGCATCCGAGTCCTATATGGAAATACGCTCAGATGATCAGCGGAATCGCTCGACAATTATTCAAACATTTTAGATCAATTTATAAAATGACCAAGCAGATTCAATTAAAGAAATAGGTTGTCAAAAACAAGGCCCAGTAGATTTACAGAGAGGAACACATAGGAGGCATATATACAAAGGCAGGCGGATATGTAACTGGACGATGAAATGAGGTTAGAACCAAAAGCAAACTTCCCTCTCGATTAACAGCAAAGTCTTGCAGGACTCCAAGCCCCTGGTGCAGCCTGGCACATCCTGGACATCTCATTTTAAAACTGGGGGTGCAGAAGCTGTGATCAGCTCATGCAATGTGTTCAGAGCACAGGCTGGACACAGTGTGAAAGTGTTTGCGTTCGGGGGAGAGAGACAGAGAGAGAAGAAAGACAGTGAAAAAAGGGAAAGAGTCAGAAAGGGAGAGAGAGATGGACAGAGTGAGAGGAAACAGAGACAGCAAAATAAGTGAGACAGAGAGACACTTAAAGCAAAAAGAGGAGACAGAGAATGATGCAGCGATAGAGAGGAGGGAAATATAAGATAGTGGCGGAGATGGCGAGAGAAAGAGAATGAGGCAGAGGGAAGAGAAGGGCGATACAAGCGTAGAGAGGGGGACTGAGATTGAAGTAGAAACAGGGACCGAGAGGTAGAGACGAGAAAAGCAGAGAGTAAGAGACAGCGAGTCAGAGAGAAATGGGAGCGGTAGAGAGGAGAGAGACACAGAGCAAAGGTGAATGGCAGAGAGAAAATGAGGCAGGGAGAGATAGGGCCATTAAGAGAGAAAGAAACAGAGGTAGAGAGATGAGAGCGAGGCAGAGAGAATAAAATGAGGCAGATAGCGAAAGAGAGAAAATACGTCATAGTGGAAGCACAGGTTAGATAGAGAGTAAATCTCCCTCTACACTGTCTCATCAAACGGTCTATTACTATATTGCCTGAAGAAACCCGTTCAAGTGAGATATCTTGAACCCCGAACGGTCACAGTGCTGACACTCTGGGACACCTGTCTTATCTCAATACCTTTCTGAATGTGTTATTAGGCACTTAGAGATTCCCTGCAGCGGTTTCCTCTTCCCATTTCCTGCGATTCCCAAATCTTCTCCTAGCCTCATTACATCCGCAAACAGCTTGTTCTTGGACACACTGATCCTAAAGAGAAACAAGACACGGATGTGAAACTGTGATCAATGCAGTAAGTTTTATTTCTGAATACAGCCCATTATTCTGACAGCAGTAACACAGGGTCAGGGGTTACGGGACCTAAACAATCAAACAGAGCCTGCTTCCCGTGAATGATGGTTTCATTCAGTGAGAACGTGGAGAGCTCGGTCTGGTAAGAATCCGTCACTGGATATTTCACTCTTTCGGTCTGCAACATCCAAGGATGGTGTGACAGACAGATACATCGGGTAAGTTGGAGCAGTCGCCAGGACTGGTGAACTATTCCAAATAGAGATTCAGTTGCTGAGGGTTTACAGGAGTTGTTTGCTGCTGTTAAATACCAGAATCAAATTAATCAGCATGCAACAATTTAAACAGAAAATTCAACACTTTCTGGGGAGGTGAATGGCCCAGACACATTGGTACTGAAAAGTATTTAGAAAGGAACAGAAGGGGAAGGGAGAATGCAGTTACACTCACACAGACACTTGCGTACATACAGATACACACGCAGGGAGAGACATACCCTCAGAAACATGTACACAGACATATATCATAATACATAACAAAACGTACATAGAGGCTTACACAGCCAAACAGATCGACACACAGAAACACAGACACGTACATAAAACACATACACTTCTCTAAACGTCGATATGCTAGGAACTGTGGATGACCAGACAGATTTACGGGTCCAAGTACAGGAATCACATGTACAAAAAAAAATGGAAAAGGCTAATGGAATGTTGGCCTTTATCTCGAGGGCTGGAATACAAAGGGGATGAAGAGATGCTTCACCTGTACAGAGCTCTGGTTAGACCCCACCTGGAGAACTGCACTCAGTTCTGGGCACCGCATCTCAGGAAGGATATACTGGCCTTGGAGTGGGTGCAGCACATTCACCAGAATGACACCGGAGCTAAAAGGGCTCAATTATGAGGACAGGTTGCAGAGACTAGATAAGTATTCCCTTATATGTAAAGGATTAACTGGTGATATAATTGAGGTGTAAGATCATAGAATCAAAGTCCAGTAGACAAGGAGGCCATTCTGTCCATCAATTCTGTGCCAGCTCTTTCGAAGAGCAATCCAGTTAGTCCCACTCCCCCGCCCTTTCCCCATATCCCTGTAATTTTTTTCTCCCTTCAAGTATTTATCGATTTGCCTTTTGAAAGCTACTATTGAATCTGTGTCCAGCACCCTATCAGGCAGTGTATTCCAAATCCTAACCACTTGTTGCATAAACAAGTTTTTCCTCATGTCGCCTCTGGTTCTTTTGCCAATCTCCTTCAATCTGTGCTCTCTCGTTATCGACCCTTCAGCCATTGGAAACAGTTTCTCTCTATTTACTCTATCTAAACCCATCATGATTTTAAGCACCTCTATCAAATCTCCTCCTCGTCTTTTCTGCTCTAAGGAGAACAACCTCAGCTTCTCCAGTCTATCCATGTAACTGTAATCCTTCAGCCTTGGAACCATTCTAGTAAATCTCTTCTGTACCCTCTCCAAAGACTTCACGCCCTTCCGAAAGTGTGGTGCCCAGAATTGGACAAAATACTCCAGCTGAGGCCAAACTAGTGTTTTATAAAGTTTCAGCATAACTTCCTGACTGTTGTACTCTACGCCTCTATTTATAAAGCCCAGGATCCCATCTGCTTTATTATCTGCTTTGTTAACCTGTCCTGCCCCCAAAGATTTGTGCACAAGCACCCCCAGGTCTCTCTGTTCTTGCACCCCCTTTAAATTGTACCATTTAGCTTGGATTGTCTCTCCTCATTGTTCCTACCAAACTGTATCACCTCACACTTTCTGCGTTGAACTTCATCTGCCATGTGTCCGCCCAATCCACCAGCCTGTCTATGTCTTCTTGAAGTCTATCACTATCTTCCTCACTGTGTTCTACACTTCCAAGTTTCGAGTCAGCTGGAAATGTCAACATTGTGCCCTGCACCCCCAAGTCCAAGTCATTAATGTACATCAAAGACAGCAGTTGTCCCAGTACTGAACCCTGCGGGACACCACTGTATACCTCCCTCCAGTCTGAAAAACAGCCATTCACCACAACTCGGTTTACTATCCCTGCTGCTACTGCCCCTTTTATCCCACGGGCTTCAATTTTGCTAACCAGCCTATTATGGGGTACTGCATCAAAGGACTTTTTAAAGTCCATATACACAGCATCAACTGAACTGCCCTCATCCACCCTGTTACCTCACCAAAAAACTCAATCCAGTCAGTCAAAATTTTAGAATGAAACTATTCCCTCTAGTGGGGGAGTCCAGAACAAGAGGACATAACCTTTGCATTGTAAATAGTCAATACAGGGGGTGATGGGAGGAAGCACGTCTTCACACAAAGCCTAGTGGAAATCCTGAACTGTCACCCAAAAAGCTGTCGAGGCTGGGGATCATTTGAATAGTTCAAAACTAAGATTGATAGATTTTTGTTAGCTAAGGGTGTTTGTGTCTATACCTACACACAGACACAAATCTAGACATTCAGACACAAATACACACACACACACACAAAACACAGATACTCTTGTACAAACAGACAGACACAGAAACACACAAATTACAGACAGACACAGACCGAGCAGGAGGGAGAGGGTTGTAGGTGGATTGAAATCAGTGACGAAGAGAGAGGGATTAAACAGGCTCTTGTCAGTCTGCCGATTTAGGGCCTAGTGTGGTACAAATCTGACCTCTCACCAAGGACTGTGCTTGAAATTCCCACATTCATTTTACACAAGACTTTCAGATCAGTAGGGGTGAAAGGTCAGAGTTTTGACCCTCCGTGACACCCAACCCATTGCTTAAGATTGTTTCGAGTGGAATCTTGCAGGACTCCAAGCCCCTGGTGGGGCCTGGCACATCCTGGACGGCTCATTTTAAAACTGAGGGCTCAGAAGCTGTGATCAGCTCAAGCAATGTGTTCAGAGCACGGTCTGGGCTCAGTGTTAAAGTGTGTATGTTCGGACAGTCCTGTTACATCAGGAATCTTGACTGAGAAGATACATGGAGAGAGAAAGAGAAAAATCGAGAAACTGGGAGAGAGGGGCAGAGAAAGAGAGAGAGAGAGAGAGAGAGAGAGAGAGAGGGGAAACAGAGACAGAGGGAGAAAGAGAGAGGGAGAGACAAAGAGAAGGGAGAGTGAGAAAAAGAGAGAAATGGAGAGATGGCCAGAGTGAGAGGAAACTGAATCAGTAAAATAGAAAGACTTAAAGCAAAAAGAGGGAGTGGGAGAGAGAGAGGGATGTGGCAGAGAAGCAAGAGGGACAAAACAGGTGGAGACGAGGACTGAGTGAGGCAGAAAGAGGGACCAAGAGTCAGAAAAGATAAAGGGTGAGAGACAGCGAGGCAGAGAGAAATGAGAGAGAGAGAAAACAAGGTGTGGAGAGATAGAGCCAATGAGACAGAAAGAAACAGAGGCAGAGAGATGAGACCGAGGCAGAGAAATAAAACAAATTCTCTGCCCCAGAGAGACGTGGAGGCTTTGAGCCCAAGATCAGCCATGATCTTACTGAATGGCGGAGCAGGCTCGAGGGGCCAAGTGGCCTATTCCTGCTCCTATTTCTTATGTTATGAAGCAGAGAGAGAGAGAGAGAGAGAAAATACAGCAGATAGTGAGAGAAAAAAACGAGATAGAGGAAGCACGGGCTAGATGGAGAGTAAATCTCCCTCTACACTGTCCCATCAAATGAACGGTGGGTCTGAAACAATGGATGTCGATTTACAATCTCCCTGAAGAAACCCGTTAAAGTGAGATATCCTGAACCCCGAACGGTCAGAGTGCTGACACTCTGGGACACCTGTCTTATCTCAGTACCTTTCTGAATGTGTTATTAAGCACTTGCAGAGATTCCCTGCAACGGTTTACTCTTCCCATTTCCTGCGATTTCCAAATCTTCTCCCAGCCTCATTCCACAACTAACACCTTTACTCGGACACACTGATCCTAAAGAGAAACAAGACACGGATGTGAAGCTGTGATCAATGCAGTAAGATTTATTTCTGAGTACAGCCCATTATTCTGACAGCAGTAACACAGGGTCAGGGGTTACGGGACCTAAACAATCAAACAGAGCCTGTTTCCCGTGAACGAAGGTTCCATTCAGTGAGAACGTGGAGAGCTCGGGCTGGTGGGAATCTGTCACTGGATCTATCACACAAGCAGACTGGAAGAATTTGGTGATAGTAGGAATTGACTGGTAGGTATTCGGTAAGGAAGGCAAGAAATCATCAGACTGGAATTGAGCTTTTGACATGTAACAAAAGAAAAGTGGATTGCAAGCAGCGTGGAAGAATGTGGTGACAGTAGGAATGCATTGCAAATTATTGACGTGGTCAGGAAATTAGCTGAGCGGCAGGAGACAGATAGTCGGTATAATGGGTACTATTTCATCTGGTGGGAGAATCCAGAACAAGGGGCAAAACCTTTAAATTAAAGCCAGGCCGTTCAGGTGTGATGTCAGGAAGCACTTCTTCACACAAAGGGTAGTAGAAATCTGGAAAACACTCCCCAAAAAGCTGTAGAGACTGGAGCTCAATTGAAAAATTGAAGATTCAGATTGATAGATTTTTGTTAGGCAGGGTTTTGTGTGTCTGTATATTGACACACAGACACACGTTGAGGTTGTAGGTGGATTGAAATCAGTGACGGAGAGAAAGGGTTTAAGAGGCTTTTGAAGGCACTTGGTCGGCCCCTAACAGCCAGTCCACCGATTTAGGGCCTAGTGTGATACAAATCTGACCTCTCACCAAGGACTGTGTTTCAACTCCCCACATTCATTTTACACAAGAGCTTGAGATCGGTAGGGGTGAAAGGTCAGAGTTTCAACCCTATGACACCCAGCCCATTGCTGAAGATTGTTTCTAGTGCTGTACCGTGTCTTTTCAGAATTCACCATAGAATTACACAGTATTTACAGCACAGAAACAGGCCATTCAGACCAACAGGAGCGGTGGAGAGGAGAGAGAGAGAGAGAGAGCAAAGATGAATGGCAGCGAGAAAACGAGGCAGGGAGAGATAGGGCCATTGAGAGAGAAAGAAACAGAGGCAGAGAGATGAGAGTGAGGCAGAGAGAAATAAAATGAGGCAGATAGCGAAAGAGAGAAAAAAACATGATAGCAGAAGCACGGGTTAGATAGAGAGTAAATCTCCCTCTACACTGTCCCATCAAACCGTCTATTACCAATCTGTCTGAAGAAACCCGATCAAGTGAGATATCTCGAACCCCGAACGGTCACAGTGCTGACACTCTGGAACATCTGTCTTATCTCAATACCTTTCTGAATGTGTTATTAGGCACTTACAGATTACCTGCAGCAGTTTCCTCTTCCCATTTCCTGCGATTCCCAAATCTTCTCCCAGCCTCATTACACCCGCAAACAGCTTGTTCTTGGACACACTGATCCTAAAGAGAAACAAGACACGGATGTGAAGCTGCGATCAATGCAGTAAGTTTTATTTCTGAGTACAGCCCATTATTCTGACAGCAGTAACACAGGGTCAGGGGTTACAGGACCCAAACAATCAAACAGAGCCTGCTTCCCGTGAACGAAGGTTTCATTCAGCGAGAACTTGGAGAGCTCGATCTGGTGGGAATCAGTCACTGGATCTTTCACTGTCGGTCTGCAACATCCAAACCCACCGGGGAAGGATAGTGGGACAGACAGATATATAGGGAGAGTTGGAGCAGTCGCCAGGACTGGTGAACTATTCCAAATAGAGATTCAGTTGCTGAGGGTTTACAGGAGTTGTTTGCTGCTGTTAAATACCAGAATCAAATTAATCAGCATGCATCAATTTAAACAGAAAATTCAGCACTTTCTGGGGAGGTGAATGGCCCAGACACATTGGTTCTGAACAGTATTTAGAAAGGAACAGAAGGGGAAGGGAGAATGCTGATACATTCACACAGACACTTGCGTACATACAGATACACACGCACCGAGAGACAGACCCTCAGAAACACGTACATAGAGGCATACACAGCCACACAGATCGACACATAGACACGTACATAAACACACAGACACTTCTCTAAACGTCGATATGCTAGGAACTGTGGATGACCAGACAGATTTACGGGTCCAAGCACAGGAATCACATGTACAAAAAAAAATGAAAAGGCTAAAGGAATGTTGGCCTTTATCTCGAGAGGGCTGGAATACAAAGGGGATGAAGAGATGCTTCAGCTGTACAGAGCTCTGGTTAGACCCCACCTGGAGAACTGCATTCAGTTCTGGGCACCGCATCTCAGGAAGGATATACTGGCCTTGGAGTGGGTGCAGCACATTCACCAGTCAATTGTGAGGACAGGTTGCAGAGACTAGATAAGTATTCCCTTATATGTAAAGGATTAACTGGTGATATAATTGAGGTGTAAGATCATAGAATCAAAGTCCAGTAGACAAGGAGGCCATTTGGCCCATTAATTCTGTGCCAGCTCTTTCGAAGATCAATCCAGTTAGTCCCACTCCCCCACCCTTGCCCCATATCCCTGTAATTTTTTTCTCCATTCAAGTATTTATCCAATTGCCTATTGAAAGCTACTATTGAATCTGTGTCCAGCACCCTGTCAGGCAGTGTATTCCAAATCCTAAACACTTGTTGCATAAACAAGTTTTTCCTCATCTCGCCTCTGGTTCTTTTGCCAATCACCTTAAAGCTGTGCTCTCTCGTTATCGACCCTTCAGTGATTGGAAACAGTTTCTCTGTATTTACTCTATCTAAACCCTTCATGATTTTAAGCACCTGTATCAAATCTCCTCTTCGCCATCTCTGCTCTAAGAAGAACAAGCTCAGCTTCTCCAGTCTATCCATGTAACTGTAATCCTTCAACCCTGGAACCATTCTAGTAAATCTCTGCTGTACCCTCTCCAAAGTCTTCACACCCTTCCTAAAATGTGGTGCCCAGAATTGGACAAAATACTCCAGCTGAGGCCAAACTAGTGTTTTATAAAGTTTCAGCATAACGTCCTGACTGTTGCACTCTACGCCTCTATTTATAAGGCACAGGATCCCATCTGCTTTATTATCTGCTTTGTTAACCTGTCCTGCCCCCAAAGATTTGTGCTCAAGCTCCCCCAGGTCTCTCTGTTCTTGCACCCCCTTTAAATTGTACCATTGAGCTTGGATTGGGTGGGGGGGGAGAGTTTAATATTCAGTTTAATATTTCTGGAGGTTTTATTATTCTATAATATGAGAACACTGTCCGGGTATAATCACTAACTTTAAAACAGTGAGATTGTGTTCAGTCAGGACAGGTTTTTGATGCAAGTCCTGACTTCAGAGCAGCTCTGCACCGACCCGTCAATGTCAATGTCAATGTCAATCTCTCTCACTCTCACTCTCACTCTCACTCTCACTCGCTCTCTCACTCTGTCTCTGTCTCTGTCTCATTCACCCTCCGCCCAATAAAATAAATACTCACTCACGCAAGTCGCCGGGACTCCGCTCTCTCGAATTCTTCTCAAATTCCGCCATTTTGTTTTCCTTCGCCATCCGGGACATGCGCAGAGCGCGCTCAGAGAGTCAGCATTGTCCGCCCGTGCTAATGGCTGAAAATAGCTGATTGACAGCCCGCCCACCAATCGGGGCCCGGCACAGCGGCTCAATAGGAGGCGGAGCCGCTTCGGGGTCACGTGGCTCCGGATTTGAATCGGCGCGGCCTGTCAGCCGCCTCAGCACCAGGAACGTCATGTAACCCGGCAAGGCGGGCTGTGTGACGTCAGTAAACCGACAACGCGGGCTGTGTGACGTCAGTAACCCGGCAACGCGGGCTGTGTGACGTCAGTAACCCAGGGGCGGAGCGGGACACCAACCCCACAGGATGACATGTCCCGAGCCCGGCACCAGGTGGATCTGATGTGAACATTGTGGCTGCTTTCGATCACAGGAAGCTACTTTAATTAGGTAGAAACTGTTGCAACACATACATTGTTTTAAGTTATTCATCCACTGTTTAAAGTTAGACTTGTTTTCAGAAATGTAAAATATGCTATTTGAATTTATAGATAGGTTGCAGTAAATCACACACACACATATATATAGTTTCCACGACTAATGTTAGTTTTTAAATGCAATATTGCAGATATATGCTATGTTGGGAGATAAGTATACCCGGTTACGTTGTACACATGCTGCCTTAGATTATATACATGTTGCTTGGATTTATATTTCTAATTTTGTGAGTTATAGATAGGCCATTTTATTCATACTTAATGTTATAAATTGTATAAATGCTGATTTGAAGTATACATATAAAACATTTAATTATATGCTGTGGATACTTAATTAAAAACTCTCCCATATTGATATACATATCGATAACAAACAACAACTTGCATTTATATAGCGCCTTTAACGTAGTAAAACATCACAAAGCGCTTCACTGGAGCGATTATCAAACAAAATTTGACACCGAGCCACATAAGGAGACAGTAGGAGAGGTGACCAAACCCTTGGTCAAAGAGGCAGGTTTTAAGAAGCATCTTAAAGGAGGTACTGTCTCTCCCCTTCAAATCTGCCGTCATCTCCCCCCTCCTTAAAAAACTCACGCTGTCCTTGGAAACTATCGCCCCATCTCCAAAATCTCTTTCCTCTCCAAAGTCCTTGAGCGTGTTGTCGTCTCCCAAATCCCTGTCCATCTTTCCCTCAACTCCATGTTTGAATCACTCCAATCATGCTCCCGCCCCTGCCACAGTACTGAAACGGCTCTTATCAAAGTCACAAATTATATCCTAGGTGACTGTGACCGTGGTAAACTGTCCCTCCTCATCCTTCTCGACCTGTCTGCAGGCTTTGATACGGTTGACCACACCAACCTCCTCCAACTCGTCTCCTCTGTTGTCCAGCTGGGTGGGACTGCCCTGCCCGGTTCCATTCTTATCTCTCCTGTCTTAGCCAGAGAATCACCTGCAATGACTTCTCTTCCCGCTCCCACACCATTTCCTCTGGTGTTCCCCCAAGGATCTATCCTTCGCCCCCTTCTATTTCTCATCTACATGCTGGCCCTCGGCAACATCATCCGAAAACACAGCATCAGGTTCCACATGTATACTGACGACACCAGCTCTACCTCACCACCACCTCTCTCGACCACTCCACTGTCTCTGATTTGTCATGCTGCTTGTCCAATATCCAGTACTGATGAGCAGAAAATTCCTCCAACTAAAAATTGGGAAGACCAAAGGCATTGTCTTCGGTTCCTGCCACAATCTCCGTTCCTTTCCCAGGCAATGGTCTGAGGCTGAACCAGAGTGTTCGCAACCTTGAGATGAGCTTCCGACAAAATATCCGATCCATCACCAAGACCGCCTACTTTCAGGTGTGCAACACCACCCAGCTCCGACCCTGCCTCAGTTAAAACACTGCTGAAGCCCTCATCCATGCCTTTGGCACCTCTAGACTCGACTATTCCAATGCTCTCCTGCCCATATCCTAACGTGCCCGAAGTACCGTTCAGCCATCACCCCTGTGCTCGCTGACCTACATTGGCTCCCAGTCCAGAACCCCTGATTTACATAGGATTAAATACACAGGATATACGGCACAGAAACAGGCCATTCGGCCCAACCAGTCCATGCCGGTGTTTATGCTCCACTCGAGCCTCCTCCTGTCTTTCCTCATCTAAATCTATCAGCATGACACTCTATTCCCTTCTCTCTCATATGTTTGTCCAGCGTTCCCTTAAATGCATCTATACCATTTGCTTCAACCACTCCCTGTGGTAGCGAGTTCCACATTCTCACCACTTTTTGGGTAAAGAAGTTTCTTCTGAATTACCTATTGGATTCTTGGTGACTATCCTATATTGATGGCCTGCAGTTATGCTCTTCCCCACAAGTGGAAACATTTTCTCTGTATCCACTCCATCAAAACCTTTCATAATTTTATAGACTTCAGCCTTTTTTCAAGAGAAAAGAGACCCAGCCTGTTCATCCTTTCCTGATATGTATACCCTCGCATTTCTGGTATCATCCTTGTAAATCTTCTCTGCACCCTCTCCAGTGCCTCTATATCCTTTTTATAATATGGCAACCAGAACTGCACGCAGTACTCCAATTGTGGTCTAACCAAGGTTCGATACAGGTTTAGCATAACTTCCATACTTTTCAATTCTATCCCTCTAGAAATAAACCCTAGTGCTTGGTTTGCTTTTTTTATGGCCTTGCTAACCTAAGGCGCAACTTTTAGTGATTTGCGTATTTGTACTCCGAGATCCCTTTGTTCCTCTACCCCACCTAGACTCGCACCCTCCAAGTGATAAGTGACCTCCCTATTCTTCCTACCAAAATGTAATACCTCACATTTGTCTGTGTTGAACTTCATTTGCCAATTATTTGCCCATTCTGCAAGTGTATTAATGTCCTCCTGTAATTTGTTGCAGTCCCCTCTGTATTGACTATCCCCCCCCAATTTGGTATCATCTGCAAATATGGAAATTGTGTTTTTGATTCCAAAGTCTAAACCATTCATGTAAATTGTGAACAGCAGTGGTCCCAGCACTGATCCTTGTGGAACACCACTACCCACCTTCTGCTACTATGAATAGGTACCCTTTACTCCCACTCTCTGCTTTCTGTCTTGAAGCCAGCTAGCAATCCATTCTGCTACTTGTCCCCTGACTCCGCATTCTCTGACCTTATTCATTAGTCTATTATGGGGTACCTTATCGAAGGCCTTTTGAAAATCTAGATAAATTACATCTACTGCATTACCATTGTCTACTCTCTCTTGTACCTCTTCAAAAAATTCAATAAGTTTGGTCAAGCAAGATTTTCCCTTTTCAAATCCGTGCTGACTATTCATTATTATACTCTTCGTTTCTAGATGTTCTTCTATTCTCTCCTTTATTAGGGATTCCATTATTTTCCCTACCGCTGATGTTGAGCTGACTGGTCTATAATTCCCTGGACATGTTCTATCCCCCTTCTTAAATATAGGTATTTCGTTAACTGTCCGCCAGTCCTCTGGCACTACACCTTTTTCTAACGAATTATTAAATATGTGTAGTAATGCCTCTGCGATCTCTTCTCTAGATTCTTTTAAAATGCATGGATGCAATCCATCCAGACCAGGGGTGTTATCCTTTTTGAGTTTGATTAGTTTATTTAATATATCTCCTTTTTTATTTTAAATGCACTTATACTCATCTCATCATCCAATGCCATGTCCATCTGTTCTATTTCCCTGGTTAATACCGAAGCAAAATAATGATTTAATATTTCTGACATCTCCCTATCGTTACCTGTGGTATTGTCCTGTCTATCCATTAATGGCCCTATTTCCATCCCAACCTGCCTGTAAAATATTGTACTATTTTGTTTTATGTTCCTTGATAATTTAATTTCATAGTTCCTCTTTGCCTTCCTAATTGTTTTTTTGACTTCTCTCCTAATCCCTTCATGTTCTCTCTTATCATGCACTCCTCTGCTGTCTATGTACTTAATGTATGCCTCTTTCCTTACCCTCAATTGTTCCTTATGGCTTCATTCATCCATCGAGTCTCATTATTGTTTAGTTTGTTCTTTCCTGTTAGCGGAATATATTTTTCCTGCACTCTGTTGAACACCATTTGAAATGTTTCCCATTGCTGTTCTGCATCATTGTTTGCCAATATTGTTGCCCACTTTATCTTCCCAAGTTCTATTCTCAGCCCCTCAAAATCAGCTTTTCTCCAAACTGTTAACTTTTAAATTCTCATCCTTGTGTTCAAATCCCTCCATGGCCTCAGCACTCCCTATCTCTGTAAGCACTTCCAGCTCTAGAATCCCCCGAGATATCTCTGTTCCCACAATTCTGGCCTCTTGCACATCCCCGATTCTAATCGCTCCACCATTGGCGGACGTGCCTTCAGCTGCCGAGGCCCGAAGCCCTGGAATTCCCTCCCTAAACCTCTCTGTCTCTTTATTTCTGTTGCCCTTCCCCCCATTTATTTAGGCCTTCCTCTCTCCCGAGTTCCTCCTCTCTAACCCTCTGACTTTCCGCAGTCCGATTCCCGCTTTAATGATCATCAGTGAAATATAGTTGCATAACTGTAATTGGGAGCGCGGCTCCGCTTTAAGAGCGCTGTCCCGCCTCCGCTCTCTCATTGGTTCCGGCGCCCAGCAGCTGCCCGACTCGACGGTCCGTCACAGCGGAATGATGCAATGACGCCGGGCGGGAGATTAACCGCACGGCTGTGCTCCGATTGGTCGGGGTGCGGCGGCGGTGGCGCTCAGCGATTGGTTGACCCGGCTGTCCGTCAGCTGGTCCGTCAGTTTCCAGTTTCCTGGCCCCAACCGTCTCCTCTTCACTATGGATGTCCATTCCCTGTACACCTCCATCCCCCACCAGGATGGCCTGAGGGCGCTCCGCTTCTTCCTTGAACAGAGGCCCAACCAGTCCCCTTCCACCGACCACCCTCCTCCGCCTGGCTGAACTTGTTCTCACATTGAACAACTTCTCCTTTGACTCCACTCACTTCCTCCAAATCAAACCCGCATGGGTCCTAGCTATGCCTGCCTTTCCGTGGGATATGTGGAACATTCTTTGTCCCAGTCCTACTCAGGTCCCCTCCCTCACCTCTTTTTCCGGTACATTGATGACTGTATCGGTGCTGTTTCCTGCTCTCGCCCTGAACTAGAAAATTTCATTCACTTTGCTTCCAATTTCCACCCTTCCCTCACCTTCACATGGTTCATCTCCGACTCTTCCCTTCCCTTCCTCGACTTTTCTGCCTCCATCTCTGGGGATAGGCTATTGACAAACGCTGACTATAAGCCCACTGAAACCCACAGCTACCTAAACTAGACTTCCTCCCACCCCGCTTCCTGTAAGGACTCTATTACATTCTCCCAGTTTCTCCGTCTCCACCGCATCTGCTCTGACGACGCCACCTTCCATAATAGTGCTGGTCCGACATGTCTTCCTTTTTCCTCAACCGAGGATTCCCCTCTACTGTGGTTGACATGGCCCTTGACCGTGTCCGTTCTATTTCCCGCACTTCTGCTCTCACCTCTACCCCTCCCTCCCGGAACCACAATAAGGTTCCCCTTGTCCTCAGCTTTCACCCCACCAGCCTCCACATTCAATGGATCATCCTCCGTCATTTCCTCCACCTCCAGCATGATCCCACCATCAAACACATCTTCCACTCACCTTCCCTTTCAGAATTCCGAAGGCACCGCTCCCTCCGCGACACCTTGGCCCACTCCTCTATCACCCCCAACACCCCTTCCCCTTCGCCCAGCACCTTCCCGTGCAAGCGCAGGGGATGCAACACCTGACCTTTTACCTCCTCCCTTCCCACTGTCCAGGGCACCAAACACTCCTTCCAGGTGAAACAGCAATTTACTTGTACTTCTTGCAATTTAGTATAATGTATTCGCTGCTCACGATGCGATCTCCTCTACATTGGGGAGACCAAACGCAGATTGGGTGACCGCTTTGCGGAACACCTCCGTTCAGTCCGTGATCCTGAGCTTCCGGTCGCCTGTCACTTTAATTCTCCGCTCCACTCCCACTCTGAACTCTCTGTCCTCGGCCTCTTACACTGTTCCAATGAAGCTCAACGTAAGCTCGAGGAACAGCACCTCATCTTTCGATTAGGCACTTTACAGAATTTTGGTCTCAACATAGAGTTCAACAATTTCAGACCATATCCTCTGCCCCTGTCATTACTTTCTTCTTTTTTTTCTCTCTCACATGGCAGCTGTTGATCATTCTGCCATTGTCATTTACACTTCTTCTAGAATCATCTTTTGTTTCTTAAGTTGTCCCTTTACAATGTCCTTTTGCCTTGCACCATCATCCCTTTTGTCTCTTAATCTCTCCTGCCTTCCAGCCTATCACAGACCTTCACATTTGTTCTTTCCTCCCCTCCCCCCTTTCCCTGACCCTACACCTGCTTAAAAACCTGTTCCATCTCCAACGTTTTCCAGTTCTGACGAAGAGTCATCGACCTGAAACATTAACTCTGTTTCTCTCTCCACAAATGTTGCCTGACCTGCTCAGCATTTCTTGCATTTTCTGGTTTTATTTCAAATTTCCAGCATCCGCAGTATTTTGCTTTTGCACTCATCATTTAAATAGGGTCGCCCATCTCTGCTGGTCCAGTCGGTTCACGCTGATAGACGCGCCTGGGGGAAAGGCGCGTGGGAGCGGGATGACAGTGGGTTTCCGACCCGCTCCCAGAAATAACACATTTCCCACCCGACCCGTTTCCAATCGCACCCGCTACCACCCCAGAAAACGAGTATTTCCAGCATTTTCTGTTTAAATTATTGGTAGCTAGATGTCAGACCTTTAAGAGTGGTTTTAACCTTACCTTATAATTTGAACTGGATGGCCAGGGGAAACACGCTGCTCGGGAATCACGTCTTTCAACCTGAGGGAGGAGTTCAGTGGCCATTGCTCCAGCTGATTACTTGTCAGCATCAAATGTAGTACAAATACTCCCACCTTACAGATGATCACTTTCCTCAGCAGAAGCTGTTTCTCACTGCATTCCCAGCACAGGTTCTGCAGGCTGCAGTCTTTCCAGCAAAGTCTCCACCCAGTGTCACCTCACTGGAAGAATCTCTCTCACCATTGACAGATTGCTTCTGTCATCTCTACTTCACCTGCCATCTATTCCATCAGCATGGATGCCGATTATACTCTCTCACCAAGGCCCTCAGAATCTGACCACGATGAGCCCCAATACCAGCAGCGTCAGGCACACCAGCAGCACCAACGACAACACCACCAAACTTCTCCGCAATCACTTGATGCTGCAGAGGACAGAGCGCATCAACACCCGAGCATATTGCTGTCTGGCAGGCCAGGGCTGGCCTCACCATGGCCAGATTTAATTCACTTGATGCTGTAAACCCTTACAGCTGCCACATGATGCATCCGGTTTGACACCACCCCACAGCAACACCGTAAAGTATCCCTGCAATGACCAAGCCATTTCTTTCACACTCACCACCATTGCTGGAGTTACCGTTATTTCTCACCATTCACTTCAACTGATTAATCCCCTTGCAACGTTGCACACAGATCTGTCCAAGACCGGAAATTGTTGAAAATATGGATTTTTATGTTTGACAGCACATTAATGGAAACTTTACATAAACATTCGTTAAAACATCCAATGGCTACCCTTGTGAATTATACTTGTGTACAAAAGACTGATACTTGGATGTTTTTAGTAATAACATGTATAAGTGTGAGTGTAGAATAGTGAACTTCACATTAACCAAATATCTATATTCAGTGTGACCTGTAATGACATGTGCATAAATTGCTAAGGCTTGCTCAAAATGTAACTGCAAAGACAGCCAGGACTACTCAAGACTAGTTCTGATAACCGACAATGGCCCAGAAATTAAAGACTGAGTGTTGACGCGGGGGTAAGGTTTCCCCGCGATATCTCACTCCGCGCCGACCTTTTTCCTCCGGGCCCACACGAACTTTAGTTTCAAGGCTGCAGCTGTGCAGTGCTTGCGTGACCCAGAGACGCAATTAGTTCGTGCGAGCTCTGGGATCACGTGATTCAGTTAGAGCCAATGGCAGCACACCATCTTTCATTCATAATTTTGACAGGAAGACCTGTCAAAGCTATGAATAATATACCCCCCAAAAGAAGAGCTAAACCTCAATCAAATAAAAAAAAAACCATCACATTAATAAAATAAGTATAGTTAAATAAATTAACCACTTTAAACAAAAAATTAAATGTTTGAAAAAATTTAAAATCTTTTTAAAAGTTATAAAATAAACTTATCTTTCTTTAAAGTCTCTAAAAAAGATAAATCTGTTGAAATTTTTTTAAAATAATACTTAATTAACTACTTACCTTGTTAAAAGAGGGTCTTACGCCTCCTTTCTTTATGTATAAAATCTTCCATGCTTTCCTGCGCATTCAAAGCACTAAGTGCACTGCGTTCGCGCAGCCTGTAGTGCGCAGGCGGTTCACCTAGGAACCGCCCCCTTTTGAATTCACGAAGTGCCGGTTTCCTGCGCATGAGCAGTTCATGCTGGAAACCGGCAATTGGAGACCGAAAACGCGAGAGTGCACAGTGCGTGCTCTCGCGTATTAGGTCTAATTTTCGGGCCATTATCGCAGCTTATGAGACCTTGTACTGCCTGTACGAGGGAAGCTAGAAATGAGAGAGATAAGGCAAATTCTGATAGGGTGAAGAATTATAAACAAGATAGCGATGTACAGGGTAAAGTTGTAGGAAAAATACTGGAAAGGCGGGGCCAAGGTGCTAAACTTAGTCTGAGTGACAATGGTATTTTGACCATTAGAAACAATTAAAATAGATGATTTTGTTAAAGACCATGTATGGACAATGCCCAAATGAACTTTTGATAAGAAATGACTTAAAACCTTGATACTCGAAAAACAACTTTACACAGACCGACTGCAAGAACAAAGGAACAGACTGAAGATGACGTCACCTGAGTCCGAGAGGTTCCAGAGACCAAGGGCTGCGAGCTACTCGTTAAACTATCGCATGCTTTTCAGTCTATTATCCTGTAAGCTTAATAAATCTTGATCTATTGCTCAAACATACTGGCTGCTGCCTATTGGTGTCTTGTCCAAGATCTCTGAGAGATCATAAAGATCTTACACTGTGTCATCTTTCTCTCCTGCATGCATCTACGAGGTGCTAGTCCTGTGGCTTCAGAGGTGGAGGCAGCCTGCTCACTCCCCAGCTGCAAGGAGGTGGGGAGCACGTTGCTTCACAGCAGTGAGGCCAGGAGGACTCACGTCTATGCTAACATCCCTCCTAGAGAGGAGGTCTATGAGCCTCTGCCATCTATTCTCTATACAAAGCCATCTATCCTCCATAAAGACCATGTGCTCCTCCGAGTGGCGCATTAGCTGATCGCTGTAGCTGCCCACCCCATCCATGGAGGAGCCTACAGTCACCATCGCCTGTGGTGGTGGTAGTGATGTTGGAGACGGATTCGCCACTCTCTGAACATTTGCAGACATCGCGCTCGCAAAACCAGTCAGAGCCCCTTGCACTTCTTGCTGCACCTCCGGGATCGCCCTCTTTCTGGATGGCCCCCGAGGCTCAGCGTCTGCATGCAGCTGAGCAGAGCTGGGAGCGTCCTGTGCCCTCCGGCAAGAAACTCCACTGTTCTCCCTCACTCTACACCATCTGCTCTTGTGCACTTGTGAGTTGTGAGATACAAGGTGACAACACTACTTTATCTCGTGTAGGACCCACCGAGGAGTGCCTGTCTGCCCTTGTGCTGGGTTCACTTATGTCTGGTGATGGTGCACCCTCAGAGGCTGGAGGCTGCTCTGAGGAGTCGTCTTCCTGTTCCTCCTGGACAGTAAAGTGGGGGAACTCGTGATGGGCCTGTGGGAGAGTGAAGATATGAGTTAGATATGTAATATGAAGAATAAATACAGATACCATTATGCACATGATGACCATTCATAAGAACATAAGAAATAGGAGCAGGAATAGGCCACTTGGCCCCTCGAGACTGCTCCGCCATTCAATAAGATCATGACTGAACTTGGGCTCAAAGCCTCTTTCCGGCTCGCTCCCCATAACCCTTCACTCCCTTTTCTTGCAAAAAAAATAGTCTATCTCCAACTCAAATGTATTTAATGACCCAGCCTCCACAGCTCTCTGGAGCAGAGAATTCCACAGATTTACGACCTCTGAGAGAAGAAATTCCTCCTCATCTCAGTTCTAAAAGTGTGACAATTTATTCTAAATCTATGCGCCCGAGTTCCAGATTTCCCTTCATGGTAAACAACCTCTCTGCATCTACCTTGTCGGGCCCCCTCAGTGTCTTATATATTTCAATAAGATCACCTCTTATTCTTTCTAATTCCAATGAGTATAGGGCCAACCAGATCAAACTTTCCTCATACGTCAACCCCCTCATCTCTGGAATTAACCTAGTTAATCGTCTCTGAAATGCCTCCAATGCAAGTATATCCTTCCTTAAATAAGGAGACCAAAACAGTACGCAGTACTCAAGGTGTGGTCTCACCAATACCCTGTAGAGTTGTAGCAGGACTTCCCTGCTTTTATACTCCAACCCCTTTGAAATAAAGGCCAACATTCCATCCGCCTTTTTGATTACTTGCTGTACCTGAATGCTAAATTATTGTGTTTCATGCACAAGGACACCCAGGTCCCTCTGAACTGTAGCATTTTGTAATCTCTCTCCATTTAAATAATAATTTGCTTTTTTATTTTTCCTACCAAAGTGAATAACCTCGCATTTTCCCACATTATACTCCATCTGCCAAATATTTGCCCACTCACTTACCTGTCTATATCCCTTTGCAGGTTCTTTGAGTCCACTGCACAAATTGCATTCCCACCCATCTTTGTATCATCCGCAAACTTGGGTACATTACCCTCTCTCCCTTCATCGAAGTTAATAATGGAGTTTGTAAATAATTGAGGCCCCATACCGATCCCTGTGGCACTCCACTGTAGGGTGTGGTAATAGGGTCAGCCTTCTGACTCAGTGAGCGGTTCGACTCGCTCCCACACCCCTGGTTCCTGGACTTTGGACTTATTTAGGGGTTGTGAACATAAATGCAGTAGACAACAGGTTCCAATGAAAGAATTTTGACTTTATTAAAAGAAAAAGGTACCAAACTTAAAACACACTTAATACTTAAACACAGATTGGGAGCACACGGTACAGGCGAGGGAGAAGGACAATATACCAAAGAAAAACCTTATCCCTCCCAAAGATCCCAGTATCTAGCTAGGTTTCTGGTTTCTGGAGATCAGGGATAAAGCTCACCAACGAATCCTTGACAGGATTTTAGAGTCTTTTGATTAAAAGATTTCGTAAGGCCATTGTTGCTGCGAGGTGTCCGATGGTCATTGAGGCAGTCGCTCTGGTTTCTTCTTGTGTGATGATCTGTTTGCTGGCCTTCCTCCTCGTGGCTTGTAGTGGTTTTGCTGGAGCAGGGGGAGAGCTGTACCGGCGTTGTAAGCGAGTCCAAAAGAGTGAAAAGTTTTGGGGCAGGCTTTCAATTATACTGTCTTTTTTTCGCGCCCAAAAACCCCTTACTAAAACGTTTCCTTTAGGTTGCAAATGAGCCTTGCTTAGTCCATTGTCTAGTTTTAGCGTGCTTGCCAGTTCCGACGGCTTTAGCTCAGTGTTAAACATGTCTTAATCGTTTTCCGATTTAACACAGCCTTATCTGCGCGCCAAATCTCAACCCTATTGTCCTAGTCCTTTTGGCGACTTTTTAAATCTGGCCTGTGGATACCTGGTTGATTGGTTTTTGATGAAGTACTAAATGTTTTATTGATTTCAGGCTTCTGGTATACTGTTTGGGCCTTGGAATTTCAAAAAGGGGTCTTGGATTATTCATATTTCGATGGTTGTGTGAGGCTTTGGGTTTGTCTCTTCCTCCTTGGTAGGATTGCAGTGTAAACAATTCCCAGACAGCTTGATTGGGCCCCAATGCCCAAAGCTGTCCACTGCCTGGCCACGCTCCTCTGCAGCCTGTCTTGTGTCTCTGAAAGGTGTCTTTCCCAACAGTAAGATTCAAAAGTCATTTTCCTCAGGGTTTTTCATCCCTGAACTTTAAAACGTCCAAAACTGAGATTTTTACATCAAATCACTTCACTTCGGTCCCATCATCCCAAGTTTGTATGAAAGGTCCAAAAATCACTCCCTTTAGGGCTCTGTTCGAGATTCTGGGGGATTTTGCGAAGCCTACACTAGTGAGCTGGGGATGTGATAATGTAAACAGAAACCGAGGGATGGGTGTACGTGCAAGGTTTGTTGGTGTGAATAAGAATGTGCAGGGGTAGGGTTGGGAAGGCAGAGTGATGGGGTGTGATGAGAGGCACAGCGAGATGTAGGTGAGTGTGGTTTTGTACTCACGTTTCCTGATCTAATGAGATCATTGAAACGTTTGTGGAACTGCACCCAGGTCTTCCAGACAACATCCCTGCTGGTGACCCCGTCTGCAATCTCCAACCAGGCTGTTTTGGTGTTCTGGGGAGTTCTCTTCTGCCCATTGGATTGAAGAGGATCATCCTGTTTGCATTGACTCACTTCATAAGCATATGGAGGGAGCCATCGGACAACCTGGGTGTAGCCCTCTGCCTCTGTGCAGTCAGTGTCAGTGTTTGCAGCACTATGTTACATTGACATTCAAATCCAAGGTGACTATGGTCCCTTTAAAGATCCCGGCTAAAACGCGTCATCTATGTCATCAACAGACCAGACCCGCATCATTTAATTGGACCGAGTAACGCGCTGGCCGGGCGTAATAGGCCCTATTAACGTAAAGTCATTTTCAGCAGCGGGCTGGAGCCAGCAGCGGGGTCATGAACCAACATGGCCACCACCCGTACCGGACCTGCCCAGGTAGGCACAATTCCGACCGTGGATTTTACGGCCTTAAGGAGTCCATGGGCCATATGTATTTTCAATGTTACAGGTTTCAGTTTCTTTATCGTGACCTGAAGTGGCACAGAGTGGGTTGAGTAAGGCGTTGGATCTTCTCCTGGACCTGCCCTGGCCCTCAGCTGAAACAGCAATTTGTAGGTTATGGGTGGGCGGGGCCCATGGGGTGCGAGTGTGGCTCTATCTGCCTGCCTCTCTTCCGCGATCTTGTCCGTGCCCAGGTGGTCTTGGAGAGGGAGCATGGGGTGTCCACCGGTATGTACGTTACCTTCCGCGACCGGAGGGCACCGCAGGTCAGTGAGGTGAGAATCGATCCTCACAATCACAGTGTGATGTAATTATTAGTTGTGTGTGTGGCTGTATTGCATAAATTTATTACTGGAATAACAAAAGAAAATGTTGGAAACACTCAGCAGGTCAGGTAGCATCGAGGAGAAACAGTATCAACGTTTCGGGTCGAGGGCCCTTCGTCAATCTGTTACTGGATATTTGAGGTGCGCCTGGACACTTGTCTTAATTGTTTATGTCCCATTCTGATGACACTGGGGCAGGTTAATGTCACCCCTTACAGGGAGTGAACAAAGTCTCAATCTGAATTTGTGAATTAACTTTTCACCAATTGGAGCTTCCAATGGCGAAGTGTTCACCCAGGATCCCCCGCGCGGCAGAAAGTGCACTGTCGATGACAGGAGCCAAGTGCGCAGGCGCGGGTCCGGGTGCTCCGAGCATGCGCACTACGAGTGATGGGGTACGCGTAATGGCCGATCAACAACAGCATCGAGCAGATTCAGCTTTTCAGGTCGACGACCCTTCCTCAGAGCATTTCCTGTTGTGCTAATGGCCGAACAAGCGACTCGAGATGCGGGAGTTGATTGTGGGTGCCAGGGAGGAATAGGCGCCGCCTCTGGGCTGGGAATCTTCACAAACACACGGCGTAGGCCTCAGAACATAAGAACATAAGAACATAAGAAATAGGAGCAGGAGTAGGCCAATCGGCCCCTCGAGCCTGCTCCGCCATTCAATAAGATCATGGCTGATCTGATCCTAACCGCCAATCTACTATCTATCACAGAACCATCTCCTGCATCTAACAGAATTGCACACACGAAATAGGAGCAGAATCAGGCTACACAGTCCCTGGGCCCGCTCCACTACCCACAGGGCCATGACCGATCCGAACCTAGACTCATGTCCAAATTCCTGCCCGCTCCCCGTAACCCTTAATGCCCTTTACTTCTAGGAAACTGTCTATTTCTGTTTTAAATTTAATTAATGTTGTAGCTTCTACAGCTTTTTGTGGCAGCATATTCCATGGACCTACCACCCTCTGAGTGAAGTAGTTCCTCCTCATCTCAGTTTTGAAAGAGCAGCCCCTTATTCTAAGACTATGTCCCCTAGTTCTCGTCTCACCCATCATCGGGAACATCCTCCCCGCATCCACCCGATCCAACCCCTTCACAATCTTATATGTTTCAATAAGATCGCCTCTCATTCTTCTGAACTCCAATGAGTAGAGTCCCAATCTACCAAACCTCTCCACATATGACCACCCCCTCATCCCCGGGATTAACCGAGTGAACCTTTTTTGCACTGCCTCGAGAGCAAGGATGTCTTTCCTTAAGTAAGGACACCAAAACTGTATGCAGTATTCCAGGTGCGGTCTCACCAATACCTTGTACAACTGAAGCAATACCTCCCTATTTTTATATTCTATCCCCCTAGCAATGAAAGCCAACATTCCATTTGCCTTCTTAATCACTTGCTGCACCTGCATACTAAGCTTTTGAGTTTCGTGCACCAGGACCCCCAGATCCCTTTGCACTTCAGTACTCTCCAGTTTCTTGCCATTAAGATAATAAATTGCTCTAGGATTTTTCCTGCCAAAGTGCATCACCTCACACTTTCCAGTGTTGTATTCCATCTGCCAAATCTCTGCCCACTTACTTAGCCTGTCTATGTCCCCTTGCAGGTTTTTTATGTCCTCCTCACTCACTACTTTCCCTCCCATCTTTGTATCATCTGCAAATTTTGATATGTTACACTTGGTCCCTTCCTCCAAATCGTTAATATAGATTGTGAAGAGTTGGGGACCCAGCACTGACCCCTGTGGAACACCACTAGTTACTGATTGCCAGTTTGAGAATGAACCATTTATCCCAACTCTTTGCTTTCTGTTAGATAGCCAATCCTCTATCCATGCCAGAATATTACTCCCAATCCCGTGACTTTTTTACCTTAAGCAATAATCTTTTGTGTGGCACCTTGTCAAATGCCTTTTGGAAGTCGAAATACACTACGTCCACTGGTTCCCCTTTATCCACTCTATATGTTACTTCCTCAAAGAACTCCAGCAAATTTGTCAAACATGACTTCCCCTTCGTAAAACCATGCTGACTTTGTCCTATTAAATTATGATTATCCAAATGTCCTGTTACTGTTTCCTTAATAATGGACTCCAAAATTTTACCTACCACAGATGTTAGGCTAACCGGTCTATAGTTACCAGAATAAGACACTGCGGGCCCCGGGTTTGCGCCGCGGTGCCAGCCCCAGTCGGCGGGGTGAGCGGGGCGACTGTGCGCATCTTGCGAGAGGATGTCTCTGTGGCGACAGGCCCGGGTTAACCCGGCAACCGGCCGCCATCTTGGTGAAGGAAGGCGGGACATGTTCCCGCGCCGCCATCTTGGACAGGGCGGTGTCAGTGCGCATGCGCGGCCCTCTCCCAGAGCAGGTGCAGCAGAAGCACTGATTAATATTCGGTTATGGGATGTGGGCATAGCTGGCAAAGCTACCATTTATTGCCCATCCCTAATTGCCGTTAAGAAGGTGTTGGTGAACCGCCTTCTTGAACCGCTACAGTCTGTGTGGTGAAGGTACAACCACAGTGCTGTTAGGTAGGGCTTTCCAGGATTTTGACCCAGCGACGATGAAGGAACGGCGATATACTTCCAAGTCAGGATGGTGTGTGACTTGGAGGGGAACGCAAAGTGTCACTGTGTTCCAGCGAGGGGTGTGGGGTATATCAGTTTGTAACAGTGAGGGGTTAAGGGTATATCAGTGTGTTACACTGAAAGGGGGGTTCTATATCAGAGTGTTACAGTGAGGGGTGTGGGTTATATCAGAATGTTACAGTGTGGTGTCTGGGGTATATCAAAAGGGAATTAGGTAAGTGCCTAAAGTATAAAAATTAAGGGCTTCGGGGAAAGGGTGGGGAACTGGGCCTTGCTGAAATGCTCTTGCAGAGAGCCGGCACGGGCTTGAATGGCCGTATGGTGTAACCATTCTATGATTCTATAGAGCCAGAGATATATAACAACAACAACTTGTATTTAAATAGCACCTGTAACGTAGTAAAACGTCCCAAGGCGCTTCACAGCAGTTTTGCCAACGAACCACATAAGGATAAATTAGGACAGGTGTCCAAAAGCTTTGTCAAAGTGGCAGGTTTTAATGAGCATCTTCAAGGAGGAAAGAGAGGTTGAGAGGGCGAGAGCTTTAGGCAGGTAATTCCATAGCTTCGTGTCTAGGCAACAGAAGGCACGGTCACCAAATGTTGAGCGTTTATAATCAGGAATGCTCAAGAGGGCAGAATTAGCGGAGCGCTGATATCTCGGTGGGGGGCGTTGTGGAGCTGAAGGAGATTAGAGATAGGAAGGGGCGAGGCCATGGAGGGATTTGAAAACAAGGATGAGAATTTTGTAATCGAGGTGCTGCTTAACTGGGAGCCAGTGTAGGTCAGCGAGCACAGGGGAGATGGGTGAATGGGACTTGGTGCGAGTTAGGACACGGGCAGCCGAGTGTTGGATGAATACAAGTTTACATAGGGTGGAATGTGGGAGGCCAGCCAGGAGTGCGTTGGAATAGTGAAGTCTAGAAATAACAAAGTCATGAATGAGGGTTTCAGCGGCGGATGAGGTGAGGCAAGGGCGGAGACGGGCGATGTTACGAAGTTGGAAGTTGGCGATCTTTGTTATGCTGCGGATATGTGGTCGGAAGCTCATTTCAGGGTCAAATATGGCACCAATGTTGCGAAAAGTGTGGTTCAGCCTCTGACAGTAGTTAGGGAGAGGGATGGAGTCAGTGGCTAGGGAATGGTGTTAGTGGCGGGGGCCAAAAACAATGGCTTCGGTCTTCCCAGTATTTAATTGGAGAACATTTTTACTCATCCAGAACTGGATGTTGGAAAAGCAGTCTGACAATTTAGACACCGTGGAGGGGTCGAGAGGAGAGGTAGTGAGGTAGAGCTGGGTGACGTCAGTGTACATGTGGAAACTGACGCTGTGTTTTTGGATGATGTCGCCAAGGGGCAACATGTAGATGGGAAATAGGAGGAGGCCAAGGATAGATATTTGGTGGACACCAGAGGCAACGATGCGGGAGCGGGAAGAGAGGCAAACTGATATTCTGATCCTTTCTGCACAGTATAATCCCAGCCCCAGACATATGTCTCACTGCAGAGAGAGAGAGGCAGAGATAGTGAGGGAGCAGATACCTAGAGAGGGAAAGAAACACTGGGGTAGAGTTTGACTTATAGTAGGTACTATAGAACAAACCGGGTGATTGTGAATCAGCCATCCATTTTACACCGATGGAAATAAAACTCGGGAGAGATGTAGGGCAGGATCCCCGTTCATTCCCGGAGACGGGACTGATTGTACACCCTGTGTTCATGCCCAGTGAGATTGCACACCAGGACAGAGCCTGGTCAATGTGACCCTGTGACACCTCGAGTGGGAGGGGCTCTGGCTGCTTTGTGACATCGTTCCTGGCTGCCCTGTGATTGGCTGCTGGCTCCTGTGTGGTGTCATCTGGAGACAGGGCTCCGCCGCAGGTTACGGCCCATCAGTGGGATTTCAGTGTGGGAGGAGCTGGAGTGACAGCTGACACATCCAGTGAGTTTAGTCCCAATAAACAGGGCAAAGGACAGAAAAGAACAACTTAATATTAAAGTAAATAATAAAACACAGTCATTAATCGCAAAAATAAGCAAATTGAATTTAATTATGGTCACAGAAATGCTCCCCCTGTATTCTAGGATTAATATTAATAATTTCTCTATTGACAGTCTCTGGGAGTGAGCAACATCTCAGGATGGTGGAGAGAGAGAAGTCGAATCATCGCCACACTCACTGGGACTGGAGAAATGTCGCTGGCTTCACAGAGCAGATCTGGTGGGACCGAGATCCCCAGAGAAGGAGACGGGATAAAACCGGAAGCTTCAACAATGATTAGAAAGGTGAGGAACTTTACCGGGGATCCCTTCAGTCCAGGATTTTGCCGAGGTAAGAGTCTAACCAGATACTGGGAGCTGTTCAACATCTGCCATCAGGCTCGGCCTTTGAGGCGGCAAGTTGTGCAGAGCTTAACTCATAGATAAACATTGCCCATACCTCACCCGAGAGTGTATGACACTTGCATGTAGAGGGATCTTTATTCTGTATTAATCCCATGCTGTACCCGAGCTGGTTGTGCTTCATTGGGTAGTGTCAAGCGAGCTGTACGCTGCACTGAACACATGCTGTATTAGAGGGAGCTATGGATTTCACCCGCGCTGCACATGCACCGGGAGTGTTTGAGTGGAGAGTGTAGATGAAGCTTTACTATGTAACGCTCTATCAAAGGTACTACACAGGCTAGGTACAGAATAAAGCTCCCTCTACGCCGTCCCATATAACACTCGCAGGGCAGGTGGAGCACAAGTTAGATACAGAATAAAGTTTCCTCTGCCCTGTCCCAACAAACACCCCCAGGGCATGTACAGAACAGGTTAGATACATATTAAAGTTCCCTCTACTGTGTCCCAACCAACACTTCCAGGGTAGGTACAGCATGGGTTTGATACAGACTACACTGTCCGATCGAACGCTCCCAGTGCATGTTCAGCACAGGTTAGGTACAGCGTAAATTTCCCTCTGCACTGTCCCAACAAACACACCCAGGGTAGGTGCAGCTGTGTTAGACACAGAGCAAAGCTCCCTCTACACTTAGCCATCAAACACTCCCAGGGCAGGTACAGCATAGTTTCGATACCGAGTAAAGCATCCTCTACACTGTCCCATCAAACATCCCCAGGGCAGGTATTGCACGGGTTAGATATAGAGTGAAGCTCCCTCTGCACTGCCCAATCAAGCCCTCCCATGGATGGTACAGCACGGGTTAGATACAGACTAAAGCTATGTCCACACAATCGCATCAAACACTCCCAAGGCAGGTATAGCCGGTGCTCGATACTCAATAAATCTCCCTCTGCACTCTCCTATCAAATACTCCCTGGGCAGGTACAGCACGGGTAGATGCAGAGTAAAAATACCTCTACTCTGTCCCTTCAAACATTCCCAGGGCCGATAGAGAACGGGTTAGGTACATAAAAAGATCCCACGAAATGGTCCCAACAAACCCTCCCAATACAGATACAGCAATGGTGAAATGCAGAGTAAAGCTCCCTCTACATTCTCCCATCAAATACTCCCAGGGCAGGTACAGCACGGGTGAGATATCGAGTAAATCTCGCTCCATACCGTCCCATCATACACTCCCAAGGCAGGTACTGCACGGGTTCGATAGCGAGAAAAACTTCATCTACACTGTCCTAACAACTCCAGGTCATTTACACCAAGGGTTTGATACAGAGTGAATCTCCCTCTACAATGTACCATCAAACTATCCCAGGCCAGGCACAGCACGGGTTCGATACCTAAGAAAGCTCCCTCTAGACTGTCCCAAAAACACTGCGAGAGCAGGAACAGCACGCTTTAGCTACAGAGTAAAGCTACATCTACAATGATATATCAAACACACCCAGGGCAGGTACAGCAAGGGTTAGATACAGAGTAAAGTTCTGTCCGCACTGTCGCACCAAACACTCTCAGGGCAGGAAAAGCAGGGGTTAGATATAGAGTAAATCTCCCTTTACACTGACCCATCAAATACTCCCAGGGCAGGTACAGCACGGTTTAGATACAGAGTAAAGCTCTCTCTACACTGTCCCATCAAACACTCCCAGGGTAGGTACAGCACGGGTTTCATCATAGTAAAGGTCATCTACACTGTCCCATCAACACTGCCAGGGCAGGTACAGCACGTTTTAGCTATAGTGTAAATCTCCCGCTACACTGTCCCAACAGCCACTCCCAGGTCAGGTACACAAAGGGTTTGATACAGAGTAAAGCTCCCGCTACAATGTCCAATCAAACTATCACAGCTCAGGTAGAGCTCGGGTTAGATACAGAGTAAAGCTCCCTCTATGAAAAGACGGTATACTATAAATGGCACGATTTCTATAAGTGTTGATGAGCAGAGAGACCTCTATGTAAAGATACACAAATACTTAAATGTGGCAGAGCAAGGTGAACAATTTTTTAACAATGCATAAGGGTGAATTGGTTTATAGGTAGTGGAATAGAATATGACATTAAAGAGATCATTCTAAACTTAATAAATCACTGGTTAGGCACCAGGTGGAATATTGTGGACAATTCTGGGCACCACACTTCAGAAAAGATTTGAAGGCCTTTGAAAGGGGACAGAGGAGGGTAATCAGGTTGTTACCGGGGAAGATGGGCTTCAGCTTTGAAGAGATGTTGGCAGAGTAAGGACTGCTCCTTGGAACAGGGAATGTTAACAGGTGACCTAATCCAGGTTTTCAGGAAGATGAGAGGTTTTCAGAGAGACAACCTATTCCCTCTGGCGAGTGGATTAATAGAGTCATAGAGTTATACAGCACAGAAAGAGGACCTTCGGCACATCGTGTCCGCGCCGGCAATCAAGCTCTGTCTATTCTAATCCGATTTTCGAGCACTTGGTCCGTAGCCTTGTATGCTATGGCCTTTCAAGTGCTCATCTAAATGCTTCTTGAATGTTGTGAGGATTCCTGCCTCTACCACCCTTTCAGGCAGTGAGTTCCAGATTCCAACTCCCTCTGGGTGTAAAAGGTTTTCCTGAAATCCCCTCTCAACCTCCTGCCCCTTACCTTCAAACTATGCCCCCTGGTTATTGACCCATCTACTAAGGTGTAAAGTTCCTTTCTATCTACCCTATCTATGCCCCGAATAATTTGGTACGCCTCAATTAGGTTCCCCTTCAGCCTTCTCTGTTCTAAGGAAAACAATCCCAGCCTGTCCTGTCTCTCCTCATATCTGAAGCGCTCCAGCCCAGGTAACATCCTGGTGAATCTCCTCTGCGCCCTCTCTAATGCAATCACATCCCTCTTATAGTGTGGCGACCAGAAATGCACACAGTATTCCAGCTGTGGCCTAACTGGCGTTTTGTACAGCTCCAACATAACCTCCCTGCTCTTATATTCTATGCCTCGGTTAATGAAGGCAAGTTTCCCATATGCCTTTTTAACCACCTATTTCCTCCTTTAAGACGCTTCTAAAACCTACATCTTTGAACAAGCTATAGTTCCCCTGCCCTAACATCTCCTTACACGGCTCGGTGTCAAATGTTGTTTATTTTTGATAACACTTCTCTGAAGCGTCTTGGAACTTTTTATTACGTTAAAGGCACTATATAAATGTAAGTTGTTGATCTTTTGGTTTGATGGAACAGTTGAGAGGGAGTTTTACTCTGCATATAACGCGTGCAGCACCTGACATTATCTCATCTTCGTTGATTGTTATTTACCGGCTAGTACCGTACTCTCCCATCTTTAGTACCTTCTCTATTCTTCCCTTGTTTGCGGGGACATTGTACCAGGAGCTTTATCCATTATCTGCCATGATGTTCCCCTCCAATTATTGCTCCGATGGTCACACCACTTGATTCCCCTGATGATACCTTCACTTATTGCCTCTGATGCCCTTCTTGTTGCAGGGAATAGACTGGTTTCAGAACACATAAGACGTTTTAATATCCCTGCCTCATCCCAACACGAATTCCTCAAACTGTCTCTCACTGCCAGAGTAGGAGTGAGACACACTGCCTCTTATAAAATGAAGGGAGAGTTCAGGGTCGAAAAGGCGAGAGTTGGGCAATGGAGGTCGGGAGGGGGGGGCGATGTCCATTGAATAATGGGAACTGAACATTGGAGGATTGGAGGGAGAATTCATGAGGGGTTATTTTGGAAGCCTGTGCTCCCTGCCTGGAGTCTCAGGATATGGCAGCGGTTACGGAGATGGGGTACACTGCACAACTTGTGTTCATGCCCAGTGAGACTGCACATCAGGAGCAGAGCCTGGTCAATGTTTCCCCGTGACACCTCGAGTGGGAGGGTCTGCGGCAACTTTGTGAAATGTTTCCTGGCTGCTGTGTGATTGGCTCCCGACTCCTGTGTGCTGTCACCTGGTGACAAGTTCCCGCCCCTGTTTATGGCCTATCAGTGGGATGTCAGTATGGGAGGAGCTGGAGTGACAGCTGACACTGGGATTGAGTTTAGTCCCAATAAACAGGGCAAAGGGCAGAAATTAAAATTTTTATTTTGAAGTAAGTAATTCAAATACAGTCATTAATTACAAATATATTCAAATTAAACATTATCACAGTGACAAAAACAGCCCAAATTTATTCCAGTCCCACATTCTGGCATTATTATGAATCATTTCTCTATTGACAGTGTCTGGGAGTGAGCAATATCTCAGGATGGTGGAGAGAGAAGTCGAATCATCGCCACAGTCACTGGGACTGGAGAAATGTCGCTGGCATCGCAGAGCAGATCCGGCGGGACCGAGACCCTCAGTGTCGGAGACGGGATAAAATGGGACGCCTCATCAATGATTGGAAAGGTGAGGAACTTTACTGAGAATCCCATTAGTCCACGATTTTGCCGAGGTGAGAGTCAAACCAGACGCCGGGAGCTGATTCAGATCTGCCGTCAGGCTCGGACTTTGATGTGCGAAGTTGTGTGGAGCTTTACTCGTAGAAAAACCTTGCCCATACCTCATCTGGGAGTGTTTGACACTTACAGGTAGCGGGATCTTCATTCTGTATTCACCCCATGCTGTACCTGAGCTGGTTGTGCTTCATTGGGTAGTGTCAAGTGAGCTGGGCACTGCATTGAACACATGCTGTACCTACTCTGCGTGTGTTTGATGGGGCAGTGCAGAGGGAGTTTTACTCTGGAGCTAACCCGCGCTCCAGCTGATCTAGGATTGTTTGATGGGACAGTGCAGAGGGAGCTTTTCTCTAACTAACCCGTGCTGTACCCGCCCTGGGAGTGTAGGTTGAGCCAGTGTAGAGGGAGCTTTACTCTGTATCTAACCCGTGAATATGCTGCCTTGCGAGTGTTTGATGGGACAGTGCAGATGGAGCTTTGCACTGTATCTAACAGTACTGTACCTGCCCTGGGAGTGTGTCATGGGACAGTGTAGAGGGATTTATTCTCTCTATCTAACCCGTGCTGTAGCTGCCCCAGGAGTGTTTTGTGGGACTGTGTAGATGGAGCTTTACTCTGTATCTAACCCGTGAAGTACCTGCCCTGGGAGTGTTTAATGAGACAGTGTAGATGGAGCTTCACCCTGTATCTAACACGTGCCGTATCTGCACTGGGAGTGTTTCATAGGACAGTGCAGAGTGAGCTTTACTCTTTATCTAGCCTGTGCTATAAATGCCCTAAGAGTGTTCGATGGGATAGTGCAGAGGGAGATTTACTCTGTATCTAACCCGTGCTGAACCTGCCCTGTGATGTTTTGGATGGTGCAGTGACGAGGGAAATTTACTCTGTATCTTACTCGTGCTATTCATGCCCAGTGAGTGTTTGATGGGACCATATAGAGTGAGCTTATCTTCATATCTAACCCGTGCTGTCCCTGCCCTGGGTGTGTTTAATGCGAAGTTGAAATGGCAGTTCCACTCACTATACACTCCTGTTCTGTAACTCTATTTATTCCCTGGTCAATTTGAACATGGTAACCAATACACAGGGGGATAAAGTTATTGTTAATTATTAAATAGGAGATGATAAGCAAGACATAGCGGAACAAAGTTACAGTTAATTGTAAAATTGGAAATGATAAGAACACAGCAGTATATTGTGGAATTGGGAGACAGCAGTAAATGGTACAATTGGGGAGGGCAGCAGTACATTGTGGAATTGGGAGACAGCAGTAAATGGTACAATTGGGGAGGCAGCAGTATATTGTGGAATTGGGAGGCAGCAGTAAATGGGACAATTGGGGAGGGCAGCAGTACATTGTGGAATTGGGAGGCAGCAGTAAATGGGACAATTGGGGAGGGCAGCAGTACATTGTGGAATTGGGAGGCAGCAGTAAATGGGACAATTGGGGAGAGCAGTAGTACATTGTGGAATTGGGAGGCAGCAGTAAATGGGACAATTGGCGAGGGCAGCAGTACATTGTGGAATTGGGAGGCAGCAGTAAATGGTACAATTGGGGAGGGCAGCAGTACATTGTGGAATTGGGAGGCAGCAGTAAATGGGACAATTGGGAGGGCAGCAGTACATTGTGGAATTGGGAGGCAGCAGTAAATGGTACAATTGGGGAGGGCAGCAGTACATTGTGGAATTGGGAGGCAGCAGTTAATAGTGCAATTGCGGAGAGAGAGAGAGAGAGTGACGTGAGGCATGCCAGGCGAGAGAGTGAGTGAGATTTTTCTACAGGAACTGATGACCGTGTGTTACAATGAACACTGTGTCTCTATACTTGTGTTAATATTTACTGTGGGTTTTTGGAGAATGTCATTGCACAAAGAATTTCTCTGCTGGTATTTTCATTTGTGCACGGGCGTTCTGTGATTCAGTTAATATTTGAACATGGACTGGGTTAATATTTACAGGGGGTTTCTATCCCTCTCATTGTAAATATGAGCACATGGTCTGGAGGAGTATTTTATTGATTATTATCAGCGCTTGGCAGTATAACAGTACGGTTAGAGTATGTCAGTGAGTGTGTTAATATAAATCTGTAAGCACTGTCAGTGTGTTAATATTTCTGAGGTCAATGGGAGTGTTTTGAAGTTCAAAGGATGTCGCTGACGCTGGGTTGTGATGTACACAGTGTGTCAGTGAGTGTGCTAATAATAACCAATATCACTGGCCCCGCGGGTGAGACTGGGCCGGACAGAATATGAGGCGGGATTAAATTCTGATGCAGGAACTTCTTAAATCCTTCTCATCTTTTAATGAATTTTACAATTAAAGTAAAGGGATATTTCACCACATTTATCAACTGCTGTCTAAACCTAGTCTGTGTCACGGCATAAATGCAAGTGTTTGTGCAGCAACTCAGGAGCTGGAGCATTTGTCCCAAATCTGCTAAATATACAGGTAGAGATACAACATAATCTACCAATCGCCACACCCGGTTATATATAGAATACACCATAAGCACTGACCATAACAGGATGAAATTGCATGAAAGAGCAAACAGTAAAATGATGGATTTCCTTCGGCTCTCCATCTCTGGGTCTCTGAGACTCTCCCCACTGCTGGGACCCCGGAGTCTCCTGCGGGCTCTGCTGGCCACTAAAATGTATCTGACGGTGACAGCATTCAGCAGCAGAATCAGAACAAATGCGACCCCCGGGGTGACAATATGATAAAGGAATTCGATTGCTCCCCAGACACGTGAAAGCTGAAATTCGAATGTTACATCACAGAACCAGGAGATGGTCTCTGTCACATATTCATCTGTCAACATAAAATACCAGAAAACGTTCTTTAAACAGCTCAGCACAGTCACTGTTCCTAGAACGACAGCCGCCGTTTTCTTGGTGCAATATTTTGTTTTCAGCTTCTGGCAACAAATGGCCACAAAGCGATCAAATGTGAAAGTTACAGTGAACCAGACAGAACAGTCTGTGACTGCATAAAGCAGGACGGCGTGGATATTACAGACGCGGATAGAATGCGGTATCTGATAAGACATCGGAATCTGCCTCAATATCAGATCGATGATAACGACCAGTAGATCCGCCGCTGCCATGGCCACCAGGTAACGAGTGACACATGTGGAGAGACCGCAGTTTCCCCGAGACAGGATCACAATGGTCACTAAGTTAACTGTGCGGAAGGGAAATAAACAGGGAAGTTTTACATCAGGCTGGCAGCAAATGCAACAGTTTGATGGAATTCGGGGTGAAATCTGCAACTAATTACCGACATTCATTGATATAATCTAATTGTATTACCTTTAAGCTGTGAATCTTTATTGTAAGAATAATTAATCAATAAATGAAGTTAGAATAAATGCATGAAAGTAACAGATGTTTGCTCACTGAGAGATGAAATGATAGATCTACCTTTAGCCCAGCATATAAAAAGCACCAGCTGAGGTACCAGGGATACAAAGAACCAGAACATCTCAGGAATAGTTTGGGAAAAGCAGATAAGCACATTTCAGAAAGGTAGTGAATTTATTGAGTGTGTCCGGGATAGTGACCTGGAACAATAGGTTCTATAACCAACAAGGGGCATGCCATGTTAGATTCAGTAATGAGTAATGAACCAGATTTACGGTGTGGAACATTTTTCTAATAGTGATCATAACATGATCCAGTTCAATGAAGAGAAACGTGAAACCGCTACCCATGATTCTAGGTTTAGGTAAGGCCGACTTCAACGGGATGAGGCAGAGACTGTCCACAGTAAACTGGGCAAACCTGTTAATGGGTAAAACAACAGACAATCAGTGGGGATGTCCAAAAAAGAATTTCAGCTGATACAGAACCAGTTTATACCCCTGAGGGGCAAGAGCTCTATTTGTCAAAAACAGCCCTGGACGGCTAAAGAGATAAGGGACAGCATGGAAATAAAAGACAAAGCCTACAATATGCAAAATGTAGCACAGATCCTGGCGAATGGGAAAGATACAAAGAACAGCAAAGGGTCACAAAACAGATATTAAGAGCTAGAAAAGGGAGTATGAAAAGAAACTTGTAAGGGATATCAAAATCAACACACAGAATTTTTACAATTATATTCTGAAAATAGGTAAGTCAGGATTAATGCTGAACCCTTAAAAACTTAAAGCGGTGATATTGTCAATGGTAAGGAAATGGCGACAGGTTGAAAACTGACTTTGTGTCAGTATTTACAGTAGAGGAAGAAGCATGCCGAAATCCCAAGGAAACTAATATTGAATCAGAAACAGGGACTCAATAGAATTAATGTCAATAAATAAACAGTAATAAATCAAATAATGACTCTAAAGAGTGACACGTTCCCAGGACCAGATGGTGCCTCAACTATTCACAGTTTTTATTAACGACGTAGATGAAGGCATAGAAAGTCATATATCCAAATTTGCGAATGATACTCAGTTAGGCAGCAATGTAGGCAGTGTAGATGAAAGCATGAAATTACAAAGGGATATCGATAGATTAAGTGAATGGGCAAAAATGTGGCAAATGGATTTTAACGAAGGCAAATGTGAGGTTTTCCAATTTGTAAATAAAAAGGATAGAACTGCATACTTTCTAAATGGTAAAAAAGCTAAAAAGAGTGGCGGTCCAAAGAGACAGGGGTGCATCTATATAGATCATTGAAAATTTCATGGACAGGTACAGAAAATAATCAAAAACGCTGATGCAATGCTGGACGTTAGATCTAAAGCACGATACACAAGGGGGTAGAGGTTATGCTGCAGCTATAGAAAGCCCTGGTTAGATCAAACCTGGCGTAATGTGAACATTTCTGGGCACCACACTTTAGGAAGGATATATTGGACTTCGAGGAAGTGCAGCGGAGGTTTACCTGAAGGCACCTGGACTCCAAGGGTTAAGTTATGGGGAGAAATTACACAAATTAGGATTGAATTTCTTAGAATTTAGAAGGTTAAGGGGTGATCTGATCGGAGTTTTCAAGATATTAAGATGAACAAATTGATAGTTAGTGAGAGACTATTTCCCCTTGTTGGGGATTCTAGGTCGCAGATCAGCCATAATCTCATTAAATGGCGAAACAGGCTTGAGGGGCTAAATGTTTTACTCCTCTTCCTATGTTCCTATGTTATTATACTTTCACAAAACATCGTGTCCCGGGATCAATCAGCATTTTGGGCGGTGCAGTTCGCTTCTGTGCCATTTGTTCGGAAGTTGGAAATCCCGCTTGGATTCCTGATCTTGGTTTGAATATCCTTCACATGTAGAACAGTAAATTAATGCCACAGCAACATATGGAATCTGCAAACTTGGCGTGCAGTAATTACAGGCAATTGTATTTAAAATGTACAGATGTAATATGACAATGTTAAGATAAATACGAGTGAACTGCAGTTAGAAGACAACTAGGATGTCAGACGTGCTTTGAAGATTGCGTTTACCGCATTTTTCTTGAAATACACAAATTGTAGCTCATTGAAAGGAAGATTTACCAAATGACATTGCACAGAATGGACTCTGAATTATAATAAATAATTGTCATTGACAGTATATGCCTCAGTAAATGTATTTATCAACATCGAATTCAGCCGAATTATCCAACAGGCAAAGTTCTGCCGAACGCTTTCAAAAGTATCTGAACACAAATTGAAGAGAATTATCCTTGTACTTTTCACATGTTGGTTTCCAAGTTTGTGCAGAGAATATTAGAGGTGAAAATAGCAAAGGATTATCTTAACCTCAGCTGGGATTGTTTATCCTGAAGTACAGCAGGAGGCAATAGAGAACCACTCTGGGTCTCACTGAGAGATCCACAGAACTGTGCCAGACGGGTATGTGAGTCAATTATAAATTCAGAACAAAGATTGCAAATAACTGTTTTGCAATCTGGCTGAATGTGCATTTTACGAGAAAGTTATCCTTGTAATCCTATTCCAACCATCACAAGCAGTGTCACTAAACCAGAACTGGAGATGGTAGAAAAGGATACAAAGACTTGAACTGAATGATTAGCGGACATTTCACAAATTTAAAAATATCTATATGACCTGCCAGGATTTTCTTCCTGTGGAATCTGTTTAAATCACGATGCCGAACATTAGAAGTAAATAAAAACAAAATAATGTGGATGCTGAAAATCTGAAATGAAAGCAGAAAATGCTGTAAATACTCAGCAGATGATGCAGCATCTGTCGAGCGAGAGATACAGAGTTAACTTTGCAGGTCGATGACATTTGCCATTAGGTGAAAATTCTCCTGAACCAAGAAAACATTTTTCTGATCTGTTAGAAATGTTCATTGTGGGGGCAGATAGAAATTCGTTAAATAAAGAGTCTGGTTCCAATATCTTTGCTTGAAATGAACATAGAATATTACAATCTTGGTAACACCGTATTACGTTCAGAGTCAGTAGCGGACAGCGGCGCGGAAAGCGTGAGGAATGACACGGAATATGGGAAGAAGGAGAGAAATACAGTTAAGCAATATTTACAGATTTCAAAGCTGGATACAGAGACTTACCAGGGACACTAACAGCAACGGGGGCGGACGGGGTGGGGGAGGAAATTACAAGAACAGTAAATCTGTTAAAAATAATTTACAGAATTAATTATTAGATACAGAGTATTAACAGGAGCACCAACTGTAGCGAGGCTGTTCGAGTATCTTTATACAACAATTCATGCAATAATACGATAAAAGAAAGAAAGACTTGCATTTATATGACTTAGATGATGCAACAAATGCAAGCACAGAAAATCATTCATAAATAAACTCCCACTGTAAATAGCCAGAATAATGTTGCAGAGGAACATGGTTTATGGAATTCATAACTGGTCATTGATACTTACTCGGAACACCAACAACAGCGAGGATGGGATAGTAAATCTTTCGTATTTCATAAAATAAGGTAACTATCCGTAAATCTTCAAGCCAATTCTCAGGAAGGGGCGGGGGAGGGGGCACAAACAAGCCTTCCATTCTGTGAGTCGCTGGTGGTATTTGTGCTGGAGGCAGCGCGCTGACTGTGTGAGGTGATACAGTAAAGAAAACTCCTTATTTCTGGCAGTTAAAAATCCCCGAGTGACATCATTAGGCCTCACTGTAATTGGCATTAATTACAGTCATTGAACAAACAGACTCATTGACCCAATGTCATCACAGTGCATTATTGCAACACATTCTAGCTAAGCATATTGCACACAGTTTAAATTAAAAGTGAGTGAATGCGGAATATTTCACCCGACCATAAAATACCGAGAGAGAACAAAGAGAATGGAGTTTCTCTTCTTGTATTGATCACAACCTGAGAACAAAAGACGAGAAACTGACACAAAACAGGATGAATCAATGAAGAAAAAAGGCTGGATTGCCCCAATCTTGTTATCTGAGTTATTCAAACCCAGACCATCGGGGTAAAAATAGTCACCATCAATAAATATTCCTAAAAGACAGGATCTTAGAGATGAACACAGTGATGGAAAGATTGTAATCGCACATGACACTGTACCGGCTCAATCCAGGAATTACGTTCCCTGGGCTGACGAGATTGCACTGTTCGTGCTTCAGTCCAGGAAATGTATCCTCTGGACCTCCGGGATTACACTGTTGCTGCCTCAGTCCAGGAATGTCATTCCCAGTCCGGCTAGATTACACTGCTCCCAACTCAGTCCAGGATTTTAAATCCCTTGCACCGCCTAGATAACACTGCCCACGCCTCAGTCTGGGAAATTCATTGCCAGAGAGGCCTCCATTACACTGCTCCTATCTGAGTTCAGGAACTTTATTCTCTGGACCAGCTAGATTGCACTGCACCCGTCTCAATCCAGGAGTTTAATTCTCTGGGCCGCCGAAATTACACAGATACCTCCTCAATCAAGGAATTCAATTCCCAGGGCAGCCTACATTACACTGCTCCCACCTAAGTCCAGTTATATAATTTTCAAGGCCACGCAAATTAAACAGTTCCCATCTGAATCCAGCAATGTAATTCCAAGCACCGCCTAAATTTCACTGCTCCCGCCTCAGTCAAGGTATTTGCACCATAGGGCTGACTATATTACACTGCTCCTGCCTTAATCTAGGAATGTCATCCCCTGGACAGCGTAGTATTCGCTGCTCCCGCCGCAAATCTGGAATTTCAATGCCAGGGTCATTAAGATTTATTTTAATCGTTCTTGGGATTTGGGCATCGCAGGCAAGGCCAGCATTTATTGCCCATACCTAATTGTCCTTGAGACCGTGGTGGTGAGCCGCCTTATTGAACCGCTGCAGTCAGTGTCGTGAAAGTAGTCCCACAGTGCTGGTAGGAAGAGAGTTCCAGGATTTTGATCATTGACAATGAAGGAACGGCGATATATTTCCAAATCAGGATGGTGTTGAGTGCAACTTGGATGTGATAGTGTTTCCATGAGCCTGCTGCCCTAGTCCTTCTAGGTGGTAGAGGTCGTGTGTTACAGAGGTGCTGTTGAAGAAGCCTTGGCGAGTTGCTGCAGTGCATCATGTAGATGGTACACTCTGCAGCCACGCTGCGCCGGTGGTGGAGGGAGTGAATATTTAAGCTGCTGGATAGGGTGCCAATCAAGCAGGCTGCTTTGTCCTGGATGGTGTCGAGTTTATTGAGTGTTGTTGGTGCTGCACTCATCCAGGCAAGTGCAGAATATTCCACCACACTCCTTACTTGTGCCTTATCGATGGCGAAAGGCTCTGGGGAGTCAAAAGGTGAGTCAATGCCGCAGAATACCAGCCTCTGACCTGTTCTTGCAGCCACAGTAATTATGTTGCCGGTCCAGGTGTGTTTCTGGTCAATGGAGACATCCATGATTTTGAAGGTGGGGGATTCGGCGATGGTAATGCTGTTTACTGTCTAGGGGCGCTTGTTAGACTCTCTCTTTTTGGTGAAAATCATTGCCTGGCACATGTGTGGCGCAAATGTAACGTTCACGTGTCAGCACAACCCAGGAATTTCGTTCCCAGGGCAGTCCAGATAAGACTGCTACAGACTCAGTTAACGCAATTCATTCCCAGGGCCTCCAAGATTAAACTGCTGATGCCTCTGTAGAGATATTTCATTCGCAAGTCCGCCTGAATTACACTGTCGCTCCCACAGTCCAGGAATTTAATTCACATGTCCACGCAGATTGCATTACTCCCGCCTCATTTGAATCATAGGGCCTGATAGATTAAATTAATCGTCCCTTAATCCTGGAATTAGATTCCCTGGACGCCTAGATTACCACTCCCCCGCCTCAATCAGGAATTTTCATTGCCAGGGATGACATATTACACTGTTCCTATCTGAGTTCAGAAATTGCATTTTCTGGGCCACCTAGTTTGCATTTCTCCCGTCTCTGTCCAGAAACTTCATTCCGTCGGCCGAGTGGTTAAAACTGCTGCCACGTCAATCCAATAATTTCCGTCCCAGGGAAGCCGAGATCACACTACGCCCGCGTCAATCCACGAATTTCAATCCCAGTTTCACTAAGGTTTTGTTTTATTTGTTCATGGGATATGGCCGTCGCTGACAAGGCCAGGATTTATTGTCCATCCCTAAATTCCCTGGAGAAGGTGGCGGTGAGCCGCCTTCTTGAACTACTGCAGTCCGTGTGCTGAACCTACTCCCCCAATGATTTTAGAGAGTGAGTTCCCGGATTTTGACCCAGCGACGATGAAGGACCGGTGATATATTTCCAAGTAAGGAAGTTGTGAAACTTGGAGGGGAACTTGGAGGTGATGGTGCACCAATTAGCCTACTGCTCTTGTCCTTCTCGGTGAAAGTGGTCGAAGATTTGAGAGGTGCTGTCGAAGAAGCCTTGGCAAGTTGGTGAAGTGCATTTTGTTGATGGTAGACACTGCAGCCACGGTGCGCCAGTGGTGGAGGTAAGGAATGTTTAAGATGTTGGATGGGGTGCCAATGAAGCTGGATGCGTTGTCCTGGATGGTGTAGAGCTTCTTGAGTGTTGTTGGAGCTGCACACATCAAGGAAAATGAGGAATTTTCCATCGTACACATGACTTGTGCCTTGTAGATGGTGGAAAGGATTTGCGGATTCAAGAGGTGAGACAGTCGATGCAGAATACCCAGCCTCTGACCGCTGTTGTAGCCACAGTATTTATATGGCTGGTCCAGTAAAGTTTCTGGTCAATTGTGAATTCCCCAGGATGTTGAGTGTGGGGGATTCGACGATGGGTATTCCGTAGAATGTCAAGTTGCGGTGGCTAGTCGCTCTCTTGTTGGTGATAGCCATTGCCTGGCACTTGTGTGGTGCGAATGTTACTTGCTACTTATCAGCCCAGTCCTGAATATCCTGCAGATTACACCGCTCCTGCCTTAGTCCAGGAATTCCATTCCTTCGTCCGCCTTAATTACACTGCTCCCGCCTGTGTCCGGGAACATAATTCCCTCTGCCGCTTGGATAAAACTGCTCCTGTTTCAATCCAAGAATTTAATTCCGAGAGCGGCCTACATTATAATGCTCCTCCCTGAGTTCAGAAATGTCATTCCCAGGCAGCCTTGAATTCACTGCTTCCACCCCAGTTAAGGAATTTAATTCCCAGGGCTGCCTCGAATACCATGCTACTGCTTAAATCCAGGAATGTCATCCCCAGGACAGCCTGAATTGCACAGTTCCAACCTCAGTCCAGGAATTTCAACCCCAGGATAGCCTGAGTTGCACTGTTCCAACCTCAGTCCAGGAATTTCATCCCCAGGACAGCCTAAATTGCCCTGCTCCTACCTCAATCCAGTAATTTAATTCCCAGGGACTCCCACCTTAAACAGCTCCCTTCTTATTTCAGATATTTTATTAATAGGGCCACATACATTTCGGTGCTTCTGCCTCAGACAAATAATTTAATAATTCCCAGGTTCAGCAAGATTGCAATAGCCGCGCCTCATTTCAAGAATTTTTTCACCAGGGCCACATACATTTAACTGCACCTCCCTCAGTCGAGAAATTTCATTCCCAGCTAAGCATAGATTGCATTGTTGATGCCTCAGTTCAGGAAAGGAATTCCCAGGCCAACTAAATTACACTGCTCCCGCCTCAGTTCAGCAATTTCAATCTTTGAGCTGCCGAGATTACATTCCTCCCACCGCAATCCTCGCCTTACATTGCCACGGTCACCCAGTTTGCAGTGCTCCCACCTCAGTCCAGGAATTCCATTCCCAGCGAAACCGACATTGCACTGCTCCCGCCTCAGTACAAGTGTTTCCTTCCAGTGAGGCCTAGATTCGAGTCCTCCCGCCTCAGTCCACGAATTCCATTCCCAGAGCTGCATACATACACTGCTTCTCCATCAGTCCAGGAATTTCATACCCAGGGACAACTCGATTACCCTGCTGCCCCCTCAGCTCAGGAACTTCAAAGCTAGGGACCCCTAGATGACGCTGCTCCCATCTCAATCCAGAAATTTCAATCCCAGGGCCGTATTGATTACACTGCTCCCGCCTCAGCTCAGGAATTTCATACCCAGGTACACCTAATTTACCCTGCGCCCAACTAAACCCAAGAATTTTATTCCCAGGTCCACCGAGATTACACTGCTCCACCCTCAATACAGCAATTTAATTCCCAGGGCAGACTAGATCAGAATGGTCCGGCATCATTCCAAGTATTTCCTTCCTGGGAGGCCTAGGATAGACTGCCCCCAATTCTGACCAGGATTTTCAGTCCAGGTCCGCCTGGATTACACTTCTCCCGCCTCAATCCGGGAATTTAATTGCAGGGCCACCAAGATTACACTGCTCCCTCCTCATTCCAGGAGTATAATTCCCACGGCAGACCAGATTACACTGCTGCATTCTAAAAACAGGAATATAATTCCCACGGCAGGCTAGATTACACTGCTCACACCTCAGTCCAGGAAATTCAATTCGAGGGTCGACCATATTACACTACCATTGCTTCAGTCCAGGTATTTAATTCCCAGGGCTGCCAAGGTTACACTGCTCCCGCCTCAATATAGGAATGTAATTTCAAGGTGGTCTTGTTTACACTGCTCCCGCCTCATTTCTGGACTTTCATTCCAAGGACGGCCTATTTTTCGCAGCTCGCGCCTCAGTCCAGGAATACCATGCCCAGGGCCACGTAGATTACATTGGTTCTCCCTCACTTCAGCAATTTCATTTCCAGTGCATAGTAGATTACAATGCTCCCGTCTCAGTCCAGATATTTCACTTCCTGGACCGCCGAGATTTCACTGCTCCCGCCTCATTTCATTAATCTGATTCCAACGGCCGACTAGATTACATTGCTCCCAGCTCAATGATGGAACTCCATTCCCAGGATCACGTAGATTACACTGGTTCCAGGTTTTTCCTTCATGTGATGCGTGGATTAAACTGCTCCTCCCCCCGTCTGTGAATTTCATGCCAGCGATCCCTCGTTTACACTGCTCCTCCCCACATCTGAGACTTTCATTCCAGGGATGCATGGATTTCACTGCTCCCGCCTCCGTCTGATAATGTCATTGCCAGGAATGTCGGAAGTACACTGCTCCTATCTGAGTCCAGGTATTTCATTCTCTCATCCAGCTAGAATACACTGTTCCCGCGACAATCCAGGAATTGCATTCCCAGGGCTGAAATGATAAGGGTGATGGGAACGCTGAAAATTCAGTCGAGATTCTCAACCCTCTCTCAATTTACCCTTCAGAACAGCTGTAACAGCCTCTCTCAACATTTTGAACATACCAAGTCCCATTACAAATCCCTTTAGTTCATGCTTACAACTCCCACATTTTAGCTTCCACGGCTGCCCATTCCCACAGAAACTGTAAGTGCTTCTGAGCAAGCTTCTCCCATTGCTTTCCTTTCTAACTGTTTCTGCATCAGTTGCTCACTAACTGCTCCTCGAGGTTCTGGGGTGATATGTTAATGTGTCTGGGGAGGGGGGCCCTTTCAACCAGGACCACGTCAGACTTCAGTTGGCCAGTGGAGCCTGTGTCAATCGAAGATATTTCCCGCTGCCATTCCGCATATGGCATGATAAGGGGACGGCCGCCCCTATCCTGAATTAAGGGTCCTAAACGAACGACTTGTGTGGTTGAGGCGCGGCCTCCGTATTGTCTTTCGGCCTCACTTGTGGAATCTATTCCCGACCACACCAACTAGATTACCGTCTGTGATTCTTGCTTCTTTTTCCTGATTCTTCAACTCTTCTTTTAACTTCTCTAATTCTTTCGCCAGAGTATCGTGGTCATCTATCAACTGACGTTTCGGGACCCAGACCCCGACTAGTCCTACTCTCCTCTTGCAACCGCTCCTGGGATTTATCCACTCAGGCCCTTCTGCCTTCAATCGCTGTAACACCTGTCTCAATTCCATGATTGGGAAAACTGTAGCTCTCTGATACAAGCTTTCGATAATCGCCAACCATTTATCAAAAATCCCGTCCTTGCCTCAAGCATCTACTTCCCGCACTCGTGAGGGAGGTAGTAGAGTCAAAATAATCTCTCTATGTGTATCATCCCCAGAAAAGCTGTTATTAATCCAATTAGTTCCCAATCTATTAAAGAAGCCCTGAGTCAGCACCGAAGATTGCAACTGTTATTCTACTGAACTTGGACCTGGTGTTTGTTTCAAAACCAACCACTTTTCCCCGGTGATTCCCTCATCTATTAAAATCGTGTGAACCCTCTGTTTCTTCGACAATCACCTAACTGCCACCATCCCAGAATATAACACAGCCATTGGGAGAAATTATAAAGTACCTGAACCAGTGCAGATCCCACCGAGGATAGTACTCATGTCCTGTAATGTATCCAAATTTGCTGATGAAATAAAGCTAGGTGGAACAGTAAGCTGTGAGGAGAACTGAAAGTTTCTGCAAAGGGAAATAGATAGACAGTGAATGGTTAGTAAGGTGGCAGATGGAGATCGGGCTGGAAAATTAAGTTGAGATCGTTGACCAGCCATGATCTTATAGAATGGCGGAGCAGGCTCGAGGGGCCGTATGGGCAACTCCTGCTCTTAACTCTTATGTTCATATGTTTTTATATCTTTACCCCTCCTCTCTCATACCAGCATTCCCCCAAACCGCTAAAGGTGGTGTTACCTTCACCAGCACCATAGGGAGTTGAAGTTTCATGATCATGCTTTCGCTTTGTCTGCCCAAGCGTACTTCACCCACACTCTGCATTAACAGAAGGTCGGTTGTGATGTTGCGGCGTGACAAGCATTTGAGGAGACGTAAGGGCCTGTAACTGCTCCGCCTCCAGGCCTAACGTCGCCACTCGAACCACGCGGGTTCAGGGGTCTGAAGTCGGATAAGACAAAGGCGATGCGAAGGGAATGGTGGCCATGCTCCCTGGCCCTTAATCCCCTTTTCAACTCTTGGAATCCTCTGAATATCACCAGGCCTCATCAATTTCTGTCTCCACTGAGCAAGCTAAAATCGCCACTTGCTGCAGCTTAGATATTCCTTTCAGTAGTTCTTGATTCCGGTTCTGTTCATCTGCAAAATGCTGATCGAGCGTCAGAACAGTCCTGGCTGTTCCGCGAGCCTGGAATCGCCAGTTTTCTACCTCTTTCCTGGCTGCTGCTAGCTGTTCTGCAAGTTACGCCTGATGCTCTATAATTTCAGAGATTTCTCTATCTTTGGCCTCGGCCTCTTCTCCTAATTTTTGAATCTCCAGCATTAGACACTGTAACACAAAAGCATTTCTTTTTTTATCACTTATTAACACTAACTCGCTAATCAATTTTAACCGGACAGTCTCCACTAAGGACGGCCATGGCCCTTTGCATCCTCCTGTCATTGCTTCGTCCCCGATCCTATAGGATCCCTCATTAGACTCAATCCATTCATTAAGGAATGACCGAGCCTCATCATAAATATTCCCTTATTCTCCCATTGCTGACTGGAGATCCCTTTGAGACACGAAAATAAGATAATACTCACCCCTCAAACTGATGTGCGGGAAACACTTCCTTGAACAAACTTCAACTACAACTAAATTAGAAATCACGTCGGACCAACTCAGACTGAACGAAATTTGGAAAAATCACGTCGGTGTCACCTATCTTGTTCTTTCTCATTTCGTTGCTTTAAACGTCAGATTCCACACACACTCAGTTAATATATTAGATATACTCAAAGGCACTGTACATAAAGGGACGGTGGGAACATGGTTAATGATTGGCTCAGGGATAAGATAGAAGTGGTGACGGATGTTTTTTGGACTGGAGAGAAGTAGGCATTGGGGTCCGGCAGGGTTTGGTATTAGGATCATTGCTTCCCTTATTACATATAAATGACCGCGCCTCGGGTATCTGGACTACAATTTCGAAGTTTGCGGATGATGCAAAACTTGGCAACGTAGTGAATAGTGAGCAGGATAGCAGCAGACTTCATGTGGACACAGACAGAGTGGGGAAATGGAAAGTTACATGGGGGATAAAATTTAATGCAGAGAAGTGTGAAGTGAATATCTTTGGTAGGAACAACGTGGTGAGAAGGGATAATCTAAATGGTGCTATTGTGATGGGGTGCAAGAGCAGAGGAACCTGAGGCTGCAGATAAACTAATCTTTGAAGGTGGCAGGGCAAAGTTGATAAGGGAGTTAAGAAAGCGTATGGAATACTTGGATGATGAAATTAATTTATGTGGGGAGATTGGGAAGCTGGAATTGTTCTCCTTTGAGTAGAGAATGTTAAGGGAAGACCTAATAGAGATATTGAAAATTATGAATGGTTGTGATAGAGCAAATAGGGAGAAACTGTTCCGCTGGTAAGTCGGTGGGTTACCGGAGTTCACCGAATTAAAATCATTGCTGGAAGAAGTAGAGGGGGAATGAGGATAATCTGCTTCCCCGCAGAGGTTTGTTAACATCCGGAACGCATTATTGATAGAGGGATTATATCAGCTTCCACAGGAAATTGCACTGGCAATTGGAGATGAATTAAGAAGAAGATTATTTTTCAAGATGAAGGCTGGAAAGCTGGGGTTTGGAATTAAATAACTTCGAAGTAGCCGGACCAGTCTCGACGGCTGTGCTGTTCTAGGATCATTAAACGCCTTTCGAAATTCATTTAAAACACCTATTTAGAGGCGTTTATTCCCCGGGCCGCCTAGATTACACTGTTTCTGCTTCAATCCAGGATTTTAATCCCTTGCACCAACTAGATTACACTTCTCCCGTCTCAGTCCGGGGAATTAATTGAAAGAGAGGCCTACATTACACTGCTCCTATCTGAGTTCGGGAATTTTATTCTCTGGACCAGCTAGATTGCACTGCTCCCGCCTCAGTTCAGGAGTTTAATTCTCTGGGCCGCCTAGATTACACAGACAGCTCGTCAATCAAGGAATTCAATTCCCAGGGCCGCCTACATTACACTGCTCCCGCCTAAATCCAGTTATTTCATTTTCTAGGCCGCCCAGATTAAACAGATCCAATCTGAATCCATTAATATAATTCCAAGGACCTCCTAGATTTCACTTTTCCCAGCCTCAGTCAAGCTATTTCAAAAATAGGGCTGACTATATTACTCCGCTCCTGCCTCAATTCAGGAATTTCATCCACTGGACAGCGTAGTATTCGCTGCTCCCGCCGCAATTCTGGAATTTCAATGCAAGGTTCAATAAGATTTATTTTTTTCGTTCTTGGGATTTGGGCATCGCTGGCAAGGCCAGCATTTATTGCCCATACCGTATTGTCCTTGAGAACGTGGTGGTGAACCTCCTTATTGAACCGCTGCAGTCAGTGACATGAACGTAGTCCCACAGTGCTGGTAGGAAGGGAGTTCCAGGATTTTGACCCATCGACAATGAAGGAACGGCGATATATTTCCAATTCACGATGGTGTTGAGAGGAACTTGGAGGTGATGGTATTTCTATGAGCCTGCTGCCCTAGTCCCTCTAGGTGGTAGAGGTCGTGGGTTACAGAGGTGCTGTCGAAGAAGCCTTGGCGAGTTGCTGCAGTGCATCTTGTAGATGGTACACACTGCAGCCACCGTACGCCGGTGGGGGAGGGAGTGAATGTTTAAGGTGGTGGATAGGGTGCCAATCAGGCGGGCCACTTTGTCCTGGAATGTTCGAGCTTATTGATTGTTGTTGCCGCTGCACTCATCCAGGCAAGTGCAGAGTATTCCATCACACTCCTTACTTGTGCCTTGTCGATGGCGAACGGCTCTGGGAAGTCAAGAGGTGAGTCACTCGCAGCAGGTTGGGGATTCGGCGATGCTAATGCTGTTGACTCTCGAGGGCCGGTTGTTAGACTCTCTCTTTTTGGTGAAAATCATTGCCTGGCACATGTTTGGCGCAAATGTAACGTATCACTTATCAGCCCAAGCCCGAATCTCGTCCAGATTGAACTGCTCCGGCCTCAGTCCAGGAATTCCATTCTCAGGTCTGTCTCGATTACACTGCCCCGGCCTCAATCCAGTAATGTCATTCCCGGTGCATGCTATATCGCCTTGCTCTCACCACAGACCATGAATTTATTTCCCAGGGCAGCCTAGATTTCACTGCTCCCGCCTCAGTCCAGTAATGACATTCCCAGGGCCTCCTGCATTACACTGCTCCTCCCTCAGTCCATGGATTATATTCACCGGGCCGCCCTGATTTCACTGCTCCCGACTTAGTTAAGGCAAATCAATCCCTGGGCCGCCTAGAGAAGACTGCTCTCGGCTTAATGCAGGAAATTTATTCCCAAACTACCAAGATTTGCTGCTCTTCCCGCAGTTCAAGAATTTCGTTCCCAGGGCAGTCTAGATTACACTGCTCCCGTCTCAGTCATATAATTTCATTCCAAGGCCGCCAAGATTAAACTACTGATGCCTCTGTAGAGATATTTCAATCGCAGGTCCGCCTGAATTACACTGTCCCTTCCACAGTTCAAGAATTTAATTCACATGTCCACGCAGATTGCACTACTCCCGCCTCATTAGATTCATAGGGCCGGATAGATTACATTAATCTTCCCTGAATCCTGGAATTAGATTTCCTGGAGGCTTGGATTTCCTCTCCCCCGCCTCAATCAGGACTGGTCATTGCCTTGGATGCCATATTACTCTGTTTCTATCTGAGTCCAGGAATTGTATTCTCTGGGCCACCTAGTTTGCATTGCTCCCGTCACTGTCCAGGGACTTCATTCCGTGAGGGTCAAACTGCTGCCGCGTCAATCCAAGCATTTCAGTCCCAGGTTCACTACGATTTTGTTTTATTTGTTTATGGGATATGGACGTCGCTGCCAATGCAAGCATTTATTGCCCATCCCTAATTTCCCTGGAAAAGGTGGTGGTGAGCCGCCTTCTTGAACTGCTGCAGGCCGTGTGGTGAAGGTACTCCCACAATGCTGTTAGAGAGTGAGTTCCAGGATTTTGACCCAGCGGCGATGAAGGAACGGCGATAAGTAAGGATGATGTGTGACTTGGAGGGAAACTTGGAGTTGATGGTGCACCCATGAGCCGACTGCCCTTGTCCTTCTAGATGGAAGTGGTCGTGGGTTTGGGACGTGAAGTCGAAGAAGCCTTGGCAAGTTGCTGAAGTGCATCTTGTAGATGGTAGACACTACAACCACGGTGCGCCGGTGGTAGGGGGAAGGAATGTGTAAGATGTTGGATGGTTTGCCAATCACACGGGCTGCTTTGTCCTGGATGGTGTCGAGCTTCTTGAGTGTTGATGGAGCTGCACTCATTCAGGAAAATGTAGAATTTTGCATCATGCACATAACTTGTGCCTTGTAGATGGTGGAAAGGCTTTGGGGAGTCAAGCGGTGAGACGGTCTCCGCTGAATACCCAGCGTATGACCGCTGTTTTAGCCACAGTATTTATGTTGCTGGTCCAGTAAAATTTCTTCTAAATGGTGAACGCCCCAGGATGTTGATGGTGGGGTATTCGACGATAGGAATTCCGTTGAATGTCAAGTTAGATATTCTCTTGTTGGTGATAGCCATTACCTGGCACGTGTGTGGCGCGAATGTGACTTGCTACTTATCAGCCCAGGCCAGAATGTCACCCATATTACACAGCTCCTGCCTTAGTCCAGGAATTCCATTCATTGGTCCGCCTTAATTACACTGCTCCCGCCTCTGTCCGGGATCATAATTCCCTCGGCCGCCTGGATAAAACTGCTCCTGTTTCAGTCCAAGAATTTAATTCTGAGAGCTGCCTACATTATAATGCTCCACTCCGATTCCAGAAATTTCATTCCCAGGCAGCCTTGAATTCACTGCTCCCACCCCAGTTCAGGAATATAATTCCCAGGGCTGCCTCGAACACACTACTACTGCTTCAATCCAGTAATTTCATTCCTAGGGCAGCTGAGATTACATTCCTCCCGCCACAATCCTCGACATTCATTGCCACGGTCACCGAGTTTGCAGTGCTCCACCATCAGTCAGGAATTCCATTCCCAGCGAAGCCGACATTGCACTGCTCCCGCCTCAGTACAAGTGTTTCCTTCCAGGGAGGCCTAGATTAGACTGTTCCCGCCTCAGTCCAGGAATTCCATTCCCAGCGAAGCCGACATTGCACTGGTTCCGCCTCAGTACAAGTGTTTCCTTCCGGGGAGGCCTAGATTAGACTGTTCCCGCCTTAGTCCAGGAATTCCATTCCCAGGGCCGCATACATACACTGCTTCTCCCTCAGTCCAGGAATTTCATACCCAGGGACAACTCGATTACCCTGCTGCCCCCTCAGCTCAGGAACTTCACAACCAGGGACCCCTAGATTACGCTGCTCCCATCTCAATCCATGAAATTCAATCCCAGGGCCGTATTGATTACACTGCTCCCGCCTCAGCTCAGGAATTTCATACCGAGGCTCACCTAATTTACCCGGCGCCCAACTAAACCCAAGAATTTTATTCCCAGGTCCACCGAGATTGCAATGCTCCACCCTCAATACAGCAATTTAATTCCCAGGGCAGACTAGATTAGAATGGTTCGGCCTCAGTCCAGGAATTTCATTCCCTGGTCCGCCTAGATTACCTTGCTCCCGCCTCATTCCACGTATTTCCTTCCAGGGAGGCCTAGGTTAGAATGCTCCCGATTCTGACTGGGGTTTTCAGTCCAGGACCGCCTGGATTACACTTCTCCCGCCTCAATACGGGAATTTCATTGCAGGGCCACCAAGATTACACTGCTCCCTGCTCAATCCAGGAATGTATTTCCCACGGCATTCCAGATTACACTGCTCCATTCTACAAACAGGAATATAATTCCCACGGGAGGCTAGATAACACTGCTCACACCTCAGTCCAGGAAATTCAATTCGAGGATCCACCATATTACACTACCATTGCTTCGGTCCACGTTTTTAATTCCCAGGGCTGCCAAGGTTACACTGCTCCCACCTCAGTCCAGGAATTGCACTCTGAGGACCGCGTGGATTACACCGCTCCCACCTCAGGTCAGGTTTTTAATTCCCAGGCTCACCGAGATTACACTGCTCCCGTGTTAGGCCAGGAATTTAATTTCTAGTGCTTTCTAGATTACACTGCTCCCACATCAATACAGGAATGTTATTTCAGGGTGATCTAGGTTACACTGCTCCCGCCTCATTCCTGGTATACCATTCCCAGGGCCACCTAGATTACATTGCTTCTCCCTCAGTGCAGCAATTTAATTTCCAGTGCATAGTAGATTACACTGCTCCCTTCTCAGTCCAGGATTTTCACTTCCTGGACGCCTAGATTTAACTGCTCCTGCCTCATTTCATTAATTTGATTCTTACGGCCGCCTAGATTACATTGCTCCCGGCACTATCCTGAAATTCCATTCCCAGGATCAGGTAGATTACACTGCTCCCCCCTCATTCCAGATTTTTCCTTCCCGTGATGCCCAGATTAAAGTGCACCCGCGTGGGTACAGAATTTCCTGTCCCTGGATTGCCTAGATTACACTGCTCCTCCCCCCGTCAGAGAATGTCATTGCCAGGGATGCCGGAAGTACACTGCTCCTATCTGAATCCAGGAATTTCATTATCTCGTCCAGCTAGAATCCACTGCTCCCGCGACAATCCAGGAATTGCATTCCCAGGGCTGAAAAGATTTAGGGTGTTGGGAACGCTGAAAATTCAGTCGATATTCCCCACCTTCTCTCAATTTACCCTTCAGAACAGCTGTAACTGCCTCTCAACATTTATATCATTCCATGTTCCATTCCAATTTCCTTTAGTTCATGCTTACAACTCCCACATTTTATCTTCCACGGCTGCCCATTCCCACAGAAACGTTGTGCTTCTGAGGAAGCTTCTCCCATTGTTTTCTTTCTAACTGTTTCTGCATCAGTTGCTCAGTAACTACTCCTCGAGGTTCTGGGGTGATGTGTTACTGTCTCTGGGGAGGGGAGCCCTTTCCACGAGGACCACCTCAAACTTCATTTGTCCGGTGGACCCTGTGTCAATAGAAGATATTTCCCGCTGCCCTTCCGCATATGCCATGATAAGGGGACGGCCACCCCTATCCTGAAGTAAGGGTCCTAAACGAACGACTTGTGTGGTTGAGGCGCGGCCTCCGTATTGCCTTTCCGCCTCACTTGTGGAATCTACTCCCGACCTCACCAACTGGATTACCGTCTGTGATTCTTGCTTCTTTTTCCTGATTCTTCAACTTTTCTTTTAACTTCTCTAATTCTTTAGCCTGACTATCCCTGTCCTCTTTCAACTGACGTGTCCGGACCCAGGCACCGCCTGGTGCTACTCCCCTCATGCAACCGCTCCTGGGATTTATCCACTCAGGCCCTTCTGCCTTCAATCGCTGTAACCCCTGTCTCACTTCCATGACTGGGATAACTGCAGCTCGCTGATACAAGCTTTCTATACTCGCCAACCATTTATCAAAACTCCAGTCCTCGCCTCAAGCATTTACTTTCAGCAGTAGTGAGGAGGTAGTAGCGACAAAATAATCGCTCTATGTGTATCATCCCCATACTAACTGGAATTAATCCAAATAGTTCCAAAATTTTTAAAGAAGGCCTGAGTGAGCAACGAAGATCGCAACTATTATTCTACTGAACCGGGACCTGGGGTTTGTTACAAAACCAACCACTTTTCCCCGGTGATTCCCTCATCTATTAGAACCGTGTAAACCCTCTGTTTCTGCCACCATCCCAGAATATTACACCACCATTGGGGAAAAAAAATAAGATCCTGAAGCGGTGCAGGTCCCAGTTGTTTGCAAGGAGGGAGAAACGGTTCCCTCTGGCAAGTATGTGGGGAACCGGAGGTCACCGATTTAAAAAGATTGCTGGAAGATGTAGAGGAGGAATGAGGATAATATTTTTCCCTGCAGAGGTTTGTTAAGATCCGGAACGCACTATTGAAAGGGTGATTATATCAGATTCCATAATAAATTGCACAGGCAATTGGAGACGAATTAAGAAGAGTAATTTTCGAGATTAAGGGGGGAAAGCTTGGGTGTGGAAATAAATATCTTCCAAAGAGCCGGACCAGGCACGACAGCCCAAATGCTGCCCTTCTGTGCTGTGATGTTCTCTGATCATTATTCGACTTTCGAAATCCATTTAAAACACCTATTTAGAGGCGTTTTTAACCTTTAACTCCCTTTTAAGCTCTGACACCAATTTAACCTCTGACACACTTTGTAATCACTGTAAACATTTTTTAACCTCAAACATTATTTTAAACCACTTTTAGTCCTTTTTAATCTCTTAAACTCCATTCTTTAATTTTACCTTGTGGGTGTGAAACTCCGTATTATCATTTCAGGCGCTATTCTTTCTGCGCAGTCTGTGAGACTGGCAAATGTTTCTTTTCTGCAGAGGTTTTTAGTGAGTGTGAATATTAGTGACTTTTTACAAAGCATGTTTGAATGTTGCTGTGGCTGTGGCTCCTCCCTCTTTTTGAAGTGGTACTGGTTAGTTTAAGATAATGGTCTGAATAAAATTGTAGTAATTGAAGTTAATTAACCTATTCTATTATGAAAACTAGAATTGTATTATTGTGTGAAAGCCTGTATATCCAGACATGTGTCAATCACATCAACAATTGCTTTAAAAAAAATTCTGATCATTTTGAATGCTTTGACGTGATTGTTTATTCGTCTTCGTGAAACTTAAGGGGACAATCACATTTCATTTTGAAAAAGTCCAGTCGAAGTGGTTTTCGTTCAAACAGTTTGGTAAGAGCGAAGATTTTTGGGGGAGACTGTTGTGTTAAAGATAACTAACATCCCTCATCTTGTAGAATTAATTTCTCTCTGGAATATTTTGAGGAATAGAATGTCCAATAAGAAGTTAGATGTTCATGATCAAATTGTATTGGATGGTAAACTTCTCCAGGGATCATGAATGAGATGAAATGGTAATCAATCGAATTTTTCTAATCTCATTTTCCTTGTTGATTATGGGTGAATTTCAGGAACTCAAACAGGGATCAGGAAAAGATGTGCGAGTGCATCCCTGAGTAACAAGATACCTGAAAAGATATCAATTTGTTGTCGAGGTACATTCCTTTGAAAGTCAGGAAAGGGTAACTGTGAATAATTAATTGAAAGGTTTCTCTTGGAGTAGATTGTGTCTTTGCCTATGTATTTGATAGCCTGACCACTGCCTTGGCATTGGAACCATGCCAGCGGAGATGAGAAATGTTCCGATTTTTGATAAGGTAATTTAAGAGCCCATGAGTGACTTGTATTTGATGTCATGTGTTGTGTGATATTGGGATAATGTTGTGTGTGCAAACGTGGCAAGTAGCATGCAAAAATGCATGATGAAGATGCACAGAAGAACGGGTCTCAGACATACTCAGTTATATGACAACATGAAATGCTTAGTGAGGTTGAGGGAGGTGAGACACCTTTTTAAAGCACTGACACATATTCCATAGCGAAACTGACTTTTTAATGAGACAATACGGAGTTAAATGTAGGGGTACCTATCAGAGGGATTACATGTAAGAAGGGACTTAGATTTGGGGTTTCTTAAATTCAGGGTTGAATTCCTTTGAGCTAATAATGAAAATGGGATTACTAAAAGCAAGTAGGAAATGATACATAACAAGAATATCCATAAGATGCATAATGGAAATGAGAGCTGGAGAATATTTAAGTCCATGAGTTCTTGATAGAACACTACAAAAGAACATACGAAATAGGAGCAGAAGTAGGCAATTCGGCACCTCGAGCCTGATCCGCCATTCAACAAGGTCTTTGCTGATCTTTTACCTCAACTCCACTTTCCTGTTCTATTCCCATATCCCTTGATTCCCTTAATATCCAATATTCTATCGATCTCTGTCTTGAATATACACAACCACTGAGCCTACACTGCCCTCTGGGGTAGAAAATTCCAAGGATTCACCACCCTCTGAGTGAATAAATGTCTCCTCATGTCAATCGTAAACGGCTGATCCCTGAATGTGAGATTGTGACCATTGGTTCTAGACTCCCCAGCCAGGGGGAAACATCCTTCCTGCATCTAACCTGCGAAGCCCTGCAAGAATTGTGTATGTTACAATGAGATCACCTGTCATTCTTCTAAACTCCAGAGAACATAGGCCGAGTCTACTCAATCTCTCCTCATATGACAATCGCCCCGCCTCAGGAACCAGTCTGGTGACCCTTCGTTGCACTCGCTCTATGGGATGTATATCCTACCTTCGGTAAGGAGACCATAACTGTACACAATACTCCAGGTGTGGTCTCACCAGGGCACTATATAATTGCAGTAATATTACTTTACTCTTATATTCAAATCCTCTTGTAATAAAGGCGAACATAGCATTTGCGTTCTTAATTGCTTGCTGTACCTGCATGTTAAGTTTCAGTGATTCGTGTGCAAGGACAGCCACATCCCTCTGAACACCAACATTTCCCAATCTCTCACCATTTAAAAATATTCTGCTTTTCTATTTTTCCTACCAAAGTGGATAACTTCACATTTCTCCTCATTATATTTTACTTGCCATGTTCTTGCCCACTCCCTTCGCCTGTCTATATTCCCTTGAAGCCTCTTTGCATCCTCCTCACACCATTCCGACATAGCTATGTATCATCAGCCATCTTGGTTATATTACATTTGGTCCCCGCATCCGCATAATTGATGTAGATTGTGAATAGCTGATGCCCAAGCACAAATCCTTGGGGTACTCCACTAGTTCCAGCCTGCCAACCCGAAAATGACCCGTTTATTCCCCCTCTCTCTTTTCCATCCGTGAACCAATCCTCAATCAATGCAAGTGATCTACCCCCAATACCATGAGCCCAAATTGTTTTAATAACCTCTTGTGTGGCAGCTTATCGAATGCCTTCTGAAAATCCAAATAAAACGCATTCACCGGTTCCCCCTGATCTATTCTGCTAGTTACAAACTCAAACAACTCGAACAGTATCGTCAAACATGATTTCCCTTTCATAAATCCGTGTGGGCTATGCCCAATCCTATTACTTATTTCTAAGTGCCCTGTTAACATGTACTTAATGACAGATTCTAACTTTTCCCTTCTGCCGATGTCAGGCTAACTGGTCTGTATTTCCCATTTTTCTCTCCTCCTTCTTTCTTAAATAGTGCGGTTACATTTGCTTCCTTCCAATCCGCGGGAAATATTCTGTAATGAATGGTGTTTTGGACGATGACATCCAATGCATTCACTATCTCTATATTCACCTGTTACAAAACCCTAGGAGGGAAGCCATACGGTTCAGGGGATTTATCGGCTTTCAGTCCCATTAATTTCTACTGTATTATTTTTTTAATAATTCTAATTTCTTTCTGTTCCTCATTCTCGCTAGACCCTTGGTTTTCTATTATCTATGTGAGAAGTCGCACAACACCAGGTTGTAGTCCAACAGCTTTATTTGAAATCACAAACTTTCGGAGCGCTGCTCCTTCCTCAGGTGAAGGAGCACCTGACGAAGGAGCAGCGCTCCGAAAGCTTGTGATGTCAACTAAAGCTGTTGGACTATAACCTGGTGTTGTGCGACTTCTCACATTTGTCCACCCCTGTCCAACAACGGTATCTCCACATCATGGCTCGATTATCTAGGGAAGGGTTTTTGCGTATTCTTCCATGAAGACGGACACAGAGTGTTTGTTTAATTTCTCAGCCATTTCCTTATTCCCCATTTTAATTTCGCCCGTCTCAGCCTGTAAGGGACCCACATTTACTTGATCTTATCTTTTTCCTTTTTACATAACTATAGAAGCATTTACAGTCTGTTTTATTTCTCTCGCAGTTTACTCTCTTATACTATTTTCTCTTTCTTAATCAATTTCTTGGTCCTGCTTTGCTTAATTCTAATATCCTCCTAATTCTCAGGCGTACTGCTCTTTTTGACAACATTATCAGCCTCTTCCTTCGATGTAATACTATTTTTAACTTCTCTTGTTCGTCACGGATGGAGCACATTTCCTAGGGGTTTTTGTGCCTTAAAGGAATGTATATTTGTTGCAAATGATGTCTTTTTTTTAAATGCGAGCAATTGCTTGTCTACCTTCATAACTTTTAATTTAGTTTCCCAATCTACCTTAGCCAACTCGCCCCTCATATACGTAGGTTGCTTTGTTTAGATTTAAACACTATTTTCGGATTTAACTAAATCACTTTCAAACTTAATACAACATTCTATCATATTATGGTCACTCTTCCCGAAGGGCCCTTTTCCTACAAGGTTATTAATGAATCCTTTCTCATTTCACAATACTAGGTCTAAAATAACCTGATCCCTATTTGCTTCCTCAACATTCAGATCTAGAAAACCATCTTGCATAAATTCCATCAATTCGGCCTTAACACTATTACTGCAAATTTGGTTTACCCAATCTATATGGAGATTAACCATAATCACTGTAGTACCCTTGTTACGTGCGCCTCTAATTTCCTGATTTATACTCTGCCCTACATTACTGTTGGTGGGGCTTATAAACAACTCTCACCGATGACTGCTGCCCCTTGCTGTTTCTTAGCAACACCAAAACTGATTCCACGTCTCGATTTTCGGAGCTAAGATCCTTTCTCACTACTCTCTTTATCCGATCCTTTTTTATCATGGCTACCCCATCTCCTTTTCCATTTTCCTATCTCTTCCAAAATTTAAGTATCCTGGAATACTTAGTTCCCAAACATGGTCACCTTGAAACCACGTCTCCATAATGGCTATTATATAAAATCTATCAATTTCTATCTGTGCTTTTAATTCATCAATTTTGTTGATTTTAGATATTGCGCCTTTAAATTTGACTTATTTCTATTTCTCCCTAATACTACATTAGTCATTGATGCCTTATTACCTTTGTGACTCTCTCTGTCCTTTCCTGAACCACTCTGCTTATTTTTACCAAAACTCTGCTCTGCTCTAGAGCCTTGACAATTCTCTCACTGCTTTTAAATATACTTTTTCCTGAATCCTCCCACACACCTACTTCATTAGTTTAAATCCCTGTCTACTGCCCTAGTTATTCCGTTCGCCAGGACAATAGTCCAATCCCGGTTTAAATTGGAGCCCTTCTCAATGGAACAGCTCCCTCTTTCCCCAGGACTGGTGTCAGTGCCCCATGAATTGAAACCACTTCCTCCCACACCAATCTTTCAGCCACGCATTTAAAGCTCTAATCTATTTGTACCTGTGCCATTTTTAGCGTGGGTCAGATAACGATCCAGATATTTTTACCTTTGAGGTTTTGTTTTTGAATGCGGACACGAGCTCCAATACTCCCTCAGCAGAAACTCATTCCTATTTCTACCTATGTCATTGTTTCCTACGTGGACCACGACAACTGGTTATTCCCCCTCCCACACCAAGTTCTCCTCCAGCCGCAAGGTGATGTCTTTAACCCTGGCACCGGGCAGGCAACACTGCCTTCGGAACTCTATGTCACGTTTGCTGACAACTGTATCTATCACCCTCACTATACTGTCCCCTAACACAACTAAATTTCCTTTCACTCCCCCACTTGAATGGCCTCCTGCACCATGGTGCCATGGTCAGCTTGCTTATCCATCCTGCAGGCTTTTCCATCATCCACACAGACAGCAAGAAGCTCATACGTATTGGACAAGTGCAAAGTCTGAGGCTCCTCCAGCTGTACATGGGGTCCCCTTACCTGCCTGTGTTGCAGTCACTCCCTCCTCTCCCTCACCAATAGCCTGACCTGTTCCACTACCTAAAATAAGGTGTGTGATTGCATTTAAAATGAAAATGTACATGTAAATCTCCCCATCCCTGATCCCCGCAATACTGCACCTTACACTCCAGCTCAAAAACTCTCAGCTGAAGTTCCTCAAGATGAAGGCTCTTCCTGAAAAACGTGGTTGTCCGGGTCACAATGCTCTCCACAAAGTCCCACTTGGATATGATGCAAGGTTAGTGACTGAAAGGACGGTGTAGAGAGATCTTTAATCTGAATATAACCCATGCTGTACCTGCCCTGGGAGGTTTACATGGGACAATGTAGTGGGTGCTTCACTCTGTATATAACCCTTGCTGCATCTGCCCTGGGAGTGTCTGACGTGAAAGTGAAGTGGGAGCTTTACTCTGTATATAACTTGTGCTGTACCTGCCCCTGCAGATTTTGGTGGGACAGTGTAAAGGGAGAAATACTCTGCATCTAACCCATTCTGTAACTGCTCTGGGAAACTGGGATGGGTCAGTGTAGAGTGAAGTTTAATCTATATCTAACGCGTGTTGCACCTGCCCTGGGAGTGCCTAACAGGATACTGCAAGAGGAACTTTACTCGGTATCTAACCTGTGCTCTGTATGCACTGGGAGTGTTTGATGGGACAGTGTAGAGCCAGCTTTACTCTGTATCTAACCTGTACTCTATATGCACTGGGAGTGTTTGATGAGACAGTGTACGCAGAGCTTTACTCTGTATCTAACTCGTGATGTACCTGCCCTGGGAGTGTTTGATTCGACAGTGTACAGTGAGCTTTACTTTGTATCAATCCCGTGCTGTACCTGCTCTGGGAGTGTTTGATTGGACAGTGCAGAGGGAGATTTACTTTCTATCAAACCCGTGCTTTATCTGCCCTGGGAATATTTGATGCGACAGTGTAGATGGAGCTTTCCACTGTAGCTAATCCTTGCTGCGCCTGCCATTGAAGAGTTTGATCGGGCAGTGTAGAGGGTGATTTAATCTATATCTAACACGTGCTGTCCCTGCCCTGGGTGTGTTTGATGGGCCAGTGTAGATGGAGCTTTACTCTGTATCTAACCCGTGCTGTCCCTGCCCTGAAAGTGTTTTGAAGTAACACCGTGTCTACTTGATGTTAGCACAGCACTGGGATATTTATTACAGAGTCCGACTCAATGTACACAAGAACCCAGAATACAAAAATAATACAGCTCTCATCTTTATTTTTGAACGCTGGTGCCTTTTTTCAAATCTAACTCTCCCCCCCATCCCCGACCCTCCCTCACATTGTCTGTCTTACTATGTCCTGTACTTCTAACTCTCGGTCTCTCTCTACTTGCTCATCTCTCTCTACTCGTCAGTCTCTGTTGCTGTTCCCTGCTCCCTTTCTCTCACTCTCAGTCTTTCTCTCCATGTCTCTCCCTCTCTCTCTTACATTCTCTCTGTCTCTGTTTCCCATTCATTATTTCTCGCAGACTGCCTCTCCCTCACTACACTCTGTTTCTACCTCTCACTCTCCATATTTTTCAACCTCCCTATCCCTCAACCTGTCTGTCTGTCTCCCTCACTCTATTTCTCACCTTGCGTGTCTCTCTCGACCGTCCTCTCTCCTTATCTCTCAATCTCTGTGTCGCTCTCTCGTCCGCTGGTTGTTGCTTTCATTCTCCCTTTCTCTCACCCTATCTCACTCTTTCTCCACGTCTGCTACTGTACTGCCCAGATATATCTCAGCAGCAATCCCTGCGTATACAATAAAGTGCGGTGAATGATACAATGAGTGAGAAAGAGAGACCTGGTGAGTGAGGGAGAGAGAGAGAGAGACAGAGAGAGATAGAGTGGGAGCAGGGAGGCAGGCCAGGCGAGAGTGAGTGAGTGAGGGAGAGACGTAGGGCAGACCAGTAGACAGGGTGTGTAAGTTATAGATAGAGAAAGAAAGAGAGAGTGATGTGAGGCATGCCAGGCGATAGAGTGAGAGAGATTTTTCTACAGGAAACCGATGACAGTGTGTTATATGAACAATGTTTCTCTATACTTGTGTTAATATTATTGTGGGTTTGTTGAAGAATGTCATTGCACAAAGAATGTCTCTGTTAGTATTTTCATGTGTGCACGGTGTTCTGTGATTCAGTTAATATTTGCACAAGGACTGGGTTAATATTTACAGGATGTTTCTATCCCTCTCATTGTAAATATGAGCGCAACTTCTGTGGGGGAGCTTTCTAGGTCTGTGGGGGAGCTGTCTGTGTCTGTGTCTGAGATGTCTGTGATGGCGCATTTGGGTCACTGTACGAGATGTTTTGGTCTGAGATGTCGCTGTCTAGACATGTGTGGGAGCAGCTTGGTCTGTGAAGGATCTGTCTGCGACTGTGAGTGATCTGTCTCGGTCTGAGCTATACTATCTGGGTCTATGTACGAGCTGCCTCGGTCTATGTGGGACCGGCCTGGCTCTGCGTAAGAGCTGTCAGGGTCTGGTTAACAACTGTCTGCGACTGTGAAGGTGCAGTTGAGTCTGTGAGGGAGCTGTCTGTGTCTATGAGAGATTTGTCTGGCACAAAGTTGAAGCAGATGGATCTATGTAGGAGCTGTCTGGGTCCGTGAACGAACTGTCTGGGTCTGTGAATGAGTTGTCTGAGTATGAGAGGGAGCTGTCTGGGTCTGTGTAGGAGCAGCTGGGTTTGCGATTGAGCTGCCTGGGTCTGCGTAGGAGCAGTCCGTGTCTGTGAGGGAGCAGCTGTGTCTGTGAATGAGCCGTCTGGGTCTGTGTAGGAACTGTGTGAGCCAGTGAAGTAGATATCTGAGTCTGTGAGGGAGCTGTCTGTGTATGTGAGGGTGCTGTCTGGATCTGTGTGGGAGCAGCTTCTTCTGTGAAGGAGCTGTCTCTGTCTGTGAATTATCTGTCTGGGTCTGTGAGGGATACTGTCTGGGTCTTTGTCGGAGCTGTCTGTGTCTGTTTAGGAGATGTCTTCGTCTATGTAGGGGCAGCTGGGTCTGTGATGGAGCTGTCTGGGTCTGGGTTCCAGGACTGCCTGGGTCCGTGTGGGAGCATCTGTGTCTGTGAGGGAGCTGCCTGGGTCTTTGTATGAGCCGTCTGGGTCCGTGTAGGAGCTGGGTGCATTATTGTAGGAGCGGTCAGGCTCTGTGATGGAGCTGTCTGTGTCTGTGTAGGAGCAGCAAAGTCTGAGTCGGAGCTGTCTAAGCCTGTGAGGTAGCTGTCTGGGTCTGTGAGGGAATTCTGTGTCTGTGAGCGTGTTCTCTGGGTCTGTATAGGAGCTATCTGTGTCTGTGACGAAAATGCCTGGCTTTCTGAGGGAGCAGCTAATTCTGTGAGGGAGCTGACTGTGTGTGTGAGGGAGCAGCTGTGTCGATCAAGGAGTTTCTGGTTCTGTGAGGGAGCGGTCTGCGTCTGTGAGCGATCAGCTGTGTCTGTGAGGGAGCATTCTGGGTCCGTGTATGAGCTTCCAGGATCTGTGTCGGATCTGTCTGGGTCTGTGTAGGAGATGTCTGTGTCTGTGACGGAGCAACTGGTTCACGGTACGAGCTTGTTTGGTGTAAGAGGGCGCTGTCTGGATATGTGTGGAAGCAGCTTGGTCTGTGAAGGAACTGTCTGGGTCTGTGACTGATCTGTCTGGATCTGTGAGGGATCTGTCTCGATCTGTGAGGAATAATGAATTGGACCTTGTAGGAGCTGTCTGTGTCTATGTAGGAGCTGTCTGCGTCAGTGAAGGAGCAGCGGGGTCAGTGCGGGAGCTGTCTGAGTCTGTGAGGGATTTTCTGGGTCTATGTAGGAGCAGCTGGGTCTAGGTAGGAGCTGTCTGGTTCCATGACCGAGCTGACTGTATCTGTGTTTAAGCTGTCTGGGTTTGTGTTGTAGCTCTCTGGGTCTGCTTAGGAGCAGCCTGGGATGTGAGGGAGCTGTCTGGGTCTGTGATGCAGCTGTCCGGGTCTGTGTAGGACTTGTCTCGTTCTGTGAATGATCTTTCTGGTTCTGTGAGAGATCTCTCTCGGTCTGTGAGGGATACTGTCTGGGTATTTGTAGGAACTGCCTGGAACTGTGCAGGATGTTTCTTGGACTGTCAGGGAGCAGCTGGGTCAGTGTAGGAGCTGTCTGGGTATGTGCAGGAGCAGTCTGGGTCTGTGAGTGAGCTATCTGGATCTGTATAGGAGCAGCTGGATCTGAGTAGGCGCTGTCTGCGTCTGTGAGGGAACTGTCTGAATCTGTGTTGGAGCAGCGGGGTCTGTGAGGGAGCTGTCTGGGTCTGTGCGGGAGCTCTGTGTCTGTGAGGGGGCTACCTGGTTCAGTGCAGGAGCTCTCTGGGACTCTGATGGAACTGACTGGGTTTGTGAGGGAGCTGTCTCAGTCTGTGTAGTAGATGTCTGGGCCTATGAGGGAGCTGGCTGTGTCTGTGTAGGAGCTGTGTGTGTCTGTGAAGGAGCTGTCTGTGTCTCTGTTGGAGCTGTCTGATCTGTGTATGAGCTGTCAGTGTCTGTGTAGTAGCTGTGTGCTTCAGTATTGGAACTGTCTGGTCAGTGAGGGAGTAGTCTGCGTCAGTGAAGGAGCAGCCGCTTCTTTTAGCATGCTGTCTGGGTCTGAGATTGAGCTGTAGTAGTTTGGAAGGGAGCTGTCTGGGTCTCTTAAGACCATCTGGATTTGTGTGGGAGCAGTCTGGGTCTGTGGGAGATCTGTCTCGGTCTGAGGGAATACTGTCTTGGTCTGTGTAGGAGCTGTCTGGGTCTGTGTGGGAGCTACCTGGGTCAGCGTAGGAGCTGTCTGCGTCTGTGAAGGAGCAGCCAGGTCTGTGGTGGAGCTGTCTGTGTCTGTGACGTATTTTTCTGGTCTATGTAGGATCATCTGGGTCAATGTCGGAGCTGTATAGGTCCGTGACCGAGCTGACTGTATCTGTGAGTAAGCTGTCTGAGTTTCTGAGGGAGGTCTCTGGGTCTGCGTAGGAGCAGCCTGGGATCTGAGGGATCTGTCTGGGTCTGTGATGGAGCTGTCTGTGTCTTTGTAGGACCTGGCTGGGTCTGTGTTGGATCGTCTGTGTCTGTGAGGGAGCTCTTTTTCTGTGAGAGAGCTGTCTTTATCTGCCAGCGAACTGATTGTTTCAGTGAGTGTGCTGAATGGTTCTGTGAGGTTGCTTTCTGGGTCTCTAAGGGAGCTGTCTGGGTCTATGTTGGGGCAGGTGGATCTATATAGATGCAGCTGGGCATGTGTGGCAGCTGTCTGGGTCTTTGAGGGAGCTGTCTCGGTCTGTGAGGAATAAAGTCTGCGTCTGTGTAGGAGCCGCCTTGGTCTGTGTCGGAGCTGTGTATGGTCCAGTATAGTAGCTGTCTGGGACTGTGAGGGAGCAGTCTGTGTCTGTGAATGATCTGTCTGGGTCTATGAGGGATCTGTCTCCGTCTGTGAGCCATACTATCAGGGGCATTGTAAGAGCTGTCTCGGTCTGTGTGCGAGCTGCCTGGCTCTGTAAGAGTTGTCTCTGTCTGGGCAGGAGCTGTCTCGGTCTCTGTAGGAGCTATCTTTCTTTGTGTATGTGCTGTCTGTTTCGGTGCAGGAGTTCTCTGGGTCTGTGTCGGAGTGTCTGCGTCTATGTAGGGGATGTCTGGGCCTATGAGGGAGCTGTCTGGGTTGTGACGGAGCAACCGGGTCACTGTACGAGCAATTTTGGTCTAAGAGGGTGCTGTCTGGATATGTGTGGAAGCAGCTTGGTCTGTGAAGGAAGTGTCTGAGTCTGTGAGTGATCTGTCTGGATCTGTGATGATCCGTCTCGATGTGTGCGGAGTACTGTCTGGGTCTTATTAGGAGCTGGCTGTGTCTATGTAGGAGCTGTGTGCGTCTGTGAAGGAGCAGCCGGGTCTGTGAGGGAGCAGCTGGGTCTGTGTATGAGCCGTCCGGGTCTGTGTAGAAGCGGGGTGCGTCAGTGTAGGAGCTTTCAGGGTCTTTGAGGGAGCTGTCTGGGTCTGTGAGGGAGCTTTGTGTGGCTGTGTAGGAGCAGTTAGGTCTGAGTCGGAGCTGTTTATGTCTGTGAGGTAGCTGTCTGGGTCTATCTCGGAGCAGCGGGGTCTGTGGTGGAGCTGCTAGGTCTGTCAGGGAGCTGTCTGGGTCTGTGAGGGAGTTATGTGTCTGTGAGCGTGTTCTCTGGTTCTGTGTAGGAACTCTCTGGGTCTGTGACGGTGATGCCTTGGTTTGAGAGGGAACGGCTGGGTCTATGAAGGAGGTTCTGGGTCTATGAAGGTGGTTCTGTGTCTGTGAGCGACTGGCTGTGTCTGTGAGGAAACATTCTGTGTCTGTGTATGAGCTGCCTGGTTCTTTGTCGGAGCTGTCTGGTCTGCGTAGACGATGGCTGGCCCAATGACGGTGCTGTCGGGGTCTGTGTAAGATCTGTCTGTGTCTGTGACGGAGCAACTGCGTCACTGTACTAGCGGTTTTGGTCTGAGTGGGCGATCTCTGGGTATGTGTGGATGCAGCTTGGTCTGTGAACGAACTGTCTGGGTCTGTGAGTGAGCTGTCTGAATATGAGATGGAACTGTCTGGGTCTGTGTAGGAGCAGCTGGAGATGCGATTGAGCTGCCTGGGTCTGCGTAGGAGCAGTACGGGTCTGTGAGTGATCAGCTGTGTCTGTCAATGAACCGTCTGGGTCTGTTTAGGAGATGTGTGGGACAGTGAATTAGATGTCTGGGTCTGTTAAGGAGCTGTCTGTGTATTTGAGGGTGCTGTCTATATCTGTGTGGGAGCAGCTTTGTCTGTGAATGATCTGTCTGGGTCTGTGAATGATCTGTCTTGGTCTGTGAATGATCTGTCTGGGTCTGTGAATGATCTGTCTTAGACTGTGAGGGATACTATCTGGTTCTGTGTAGGAGCTGTCTGGGTCTGTGTAGGAGCTGTCTATATCTGTGAAGGAGCAGCTGGGTCGGTGAGCGATTTGTCTGGGTCTATGTAGGAGCAGCTGGCTCTAGGTACGAACTGTCTATGACCGTGACCGAGCTGTCTGTATCTGTGAGTAAGCTGTCAGGGTTTGTGACTGAGCTCTCTGCGTCTGCGTAGGTGCAGACGGGGATGTGAGGGAGCTGTCTGGGACTGTTATGGAGCTGTCTGGGTCTGTGGTCCAGAACTGTCTGCCTCCGTGTGGGAGCGTCTTGGTCTGTGAGTTAGCTGTCTGGGTCTATGTCGGAGCAGCGGTGTCTTTGGTGGAGCTGTCTGGTCAGTAGGGAGCTGTCGGGGTCTGTGTGCGATTTGTCTGAGTCTATGTAGGAGCAGCTGTGCCTATGTACGAGCTGTCTGGGTCCGTGACCGAGCTGTCTGTATCGCTGAGTAAGCAGTCTGAGTTTGTGACGGCGCTCTCAGCTTCTGCATCGGAGCAGTATGGGATGTGAGGGAGCTGTCTGGGACTGTGATAAAGCTGTCTGGGTCTGCGGTCCAGAACTGTCTGGCTCCGTATGGATGCGTCTTGATCTGTGATGGAGCTGTCTGGGTCTGTGTAGGAGCAGCAAGTTCTATGAAGAAGCTGTCTGTGTGTGTGTGGGAGCAGCTGGGTCTGTGTATGAGCCATCTGCGTCTGGGTAGGAGCTGAGTGCGTCAGTGTAGAAGCTGTCAGGAGGTGTGCGGGAGCTGTCCCGGTCTGTGAGGGGGCTGTGTCTATCTGTGTAGGAGCAGCTAGGTCTGCGTCGAAGCTGTCTTGGTCTGTGAGGTAGCTGTCTGTGTCTATGTCGGAGCAGCGTGTTCTGAGGAGGAGCTGTCTAGGTCTGTCAGGGTGCTCTCTGGGTCTTTGAGGGAGTTCAGTGTCTGTGAGCGTGTTCTCTTGGTCTGTGCAGGAGCTCTCTGGGTCTGTGACGGAGATGCCTTGCTTTGTGAGGGAACAGCGAGGTCTGTGAGGGAGCTGCTGATTCTGTGAGGGAGCTGTCTGTGTCTGTGAGCGATTGGCTGTGTCTGTGAGGAACCATTCTGGGTCTGGGTTGGAGCTGTCTGGGTCTGTGTAGGAGATGTCTGGGCCTTTGAGGGAGTTGTCTTGGTCTGTGTAACAGCTGTCTGTGTCTGTGACGGAGCAACTGGGTCACTGTACGAGCTGTTTTGGTCTGAGAGGGCGCTCTCTGAGTATGTGTGAAGGCAGCTTGGTCTGTGTACGAACTGTCTCGGTCCGTGAGTGAGCTGTCTGTGTATGAGATGGAGCTGTCTGGATCTGTGCAGGAGCAGCTGGGGATCCGATTGAGCTGCCTGTGTCTGCGTAGGAGCAGTCCGGGTCTGTGAGGGAGCAGCTGTGTCTGTCAATGAACCGTATGGGTCTGTTTAGGAGCTGTGTGCGCCAGTGAAGTAGATGGCTGGATCTGTTAGGGAGATGTCTGTCTATTTGAGGGTGCTGTCTGTATCTGGGTGGGTGCAGCTTGGTCTGTGAAAGAGCTGTCTCTGTCTGTCTGCGTCTGTGAGGGATCCGTCTTAGTCTGTGAGGGATACTGTCTGGGTCTTTGTAGGAGCTGTTTCGGTCTGTGTAGGAGCTGTCTATACCTGTGAAGGAGCAGCTGGCTCTGTGCGGGAGCTGTCTGCGTCTTTGAGCGATTTGTCTGGATCTATGTAGGAGCAGCTGGGTCTATGTACGAGTTGTCTGGGTCCGTGACCGAGCTCTCTGTAACTGTGAGTAAGCTGTCTGTTTTTGAGACGGAGCTCTCTGCGCCTGCGTAGGAGCAGACTGGGATGTGAGGGAGCTGTCTGGGACTGTGATGGAGCTATCTGTGTCTGTGATCCAGAGCAGTCTGGCTCCGTGTGGGAGCGTCTGCGTCTGTGAGGCAGCTGTCTGGGTCTGTGTAGGAGCAGCAATGTCTATGAAGGAGCTGACTGTGTCTGTGTCTGTGTGGGAGCAGCTGGGTCTGTGTATGAGCCGTCCGGGTCTGTGGAGGAGCTCGGTGCGTCAGTGTAGGAGCTTTCAGGGTCTTTGAGGGAGCTGTCTGGGTCTGTGAGGCAGCTTTGTGTGTCTGTGTAGGAGCAGCAAGTTCTGAGTTGGAGCTGTCTAGGTCTTTGAGATGGCTGTCAGAGTCTATGTCGGAGCAGCGGGGTCTGCGGTGGAGCAGACTAGGTCTGTCAGGGAGCTGTCTGGGTCTGTGAGGAAGAACTCTGTCTGTGAGCGTGTTCTCTGGGTCTGTGCAGGAGCTCTCTTTGTCTGTGACGGAGATGCCTTGCTTTGTGAGGGAGCAGCGAGGTCTGTGAGGGAACTGACTGAGTGTGTGAGGGAGCAGCTGGGTCTATGAAGGAGATTCTGTTCTGTGAGGGAGCTGTCTGTGTCTGTGAGCGATTGGCTGTGTCTGTGAGGAAACATTCTGGGTCTGTGTACGAACTGGCTGGGTATGTGTCGGAACTGGCTGGGTCTGTGTAGGAGATGTTTGGGCCTATGAGGGAGCTGTCTGGGACTGTGTAAGAGCTGTCTGTGTCTGTGACGGAGCATATGGGTCACTGTACGAGCTGTTTTGGTCTGACTGGGTGGTCTCTGGGTATGTGAGGTTTCAGCTTGGTCTGTGATGGAACTGTTTGCTTCTGTGAGTGACTTGTCTGTGTCTATGAGGGAATCTGTCTCGGTCTGTGAGGAATAATGTCTGAGTCTTTGCAGGAGCTGTCTGTGTCTGTGTAGGAGCTGTCTGCTTCTGTGAATGAGCAGCCGCGACCGTGAGAGAGCTGTCTGTGTCTGTGCGGGATTTTCTGTATCTATGTAAAAGCAGCTGGGTCTATGTATGAGCTGTCTGTTTCCGTGACCTAGATGTCTGTATCTGTGCTTAAGCTGTTTCAGTGTGTGATTGATCTCTCTGTGTCTACGTAGGAACAGCCTGGGCTGTGAGGGAGCTGTCTGGGTCTCTGATGGAGCTGTCTGTGTGTGTCAGGGAGCTGTCTGGGTCTGTGTAGGAGCATCTGGGGATGTGTGGGAGCAGACTGGATTTCCGAAGGAGCAGTCTGTGTCAGTGTGGTAGCTGCTGGGTCCATGAAGAAGCTGTCTGTGTCTCTGTAGCAGCTGTCTGGTCTGTGTATGAGCTCTCCGTGTCTGTGTAGGAGCTGTGTGCCTCAGTATCGGAGCTATCTGTTTCTGTGAGGGAGCTGCATGTGTCTGTGAGCGAGCGGCTGTTTCTGTGAGTGAGCATTCTGGATCTGTGTATGCGTTGTCTGGGCCTGTGTAGGAGCTGTCTGGGTCTGTGTATGACCTGTCTGGGTCTATCAGGGGGCTGTCTGGGCCAGTGTAGGAGCTGTCTGTGTCTGTGACGAGTAATGGGACTCTGTAGTAGCTGTTTCGTTCTGAGAGGTCGCTGTCTTGTTATGTGTGGGGGCAGCTTGGCCTGTGAAGGATCTGTCTTTGTCTGTGATTGATCTGTCTGTGTCTGTGAGGTAGCTGTCTGTGTCTGTGAGGGAGCTTTCCTGATCTGGGTAGAAAAAGTGGGGTCTCTGGAGGAGCTTTCTAGATCTGTGCGGGAGCTGTCTCGGTCTGTGGTAGATCTGTCTCGGTCTGAGGGAATACTGTCTGGGTCTGTGTAGGAGCTGTGTGTGCCAGTGCAGGAGCTGTTGTGTCTGGGAGGGAGCTGTCTGTGTCTGTGAGGGAGCTTTCTGTATCTGTGCGTAAACTGTCTGAGATTGTGATTGAGCTCTGTGGGTCTGCGCAGGATCAGCTCGGGATGTGAGGGAGCTGTCTGGGTCTGTAAGGGAGCTGTCTGGGTCTTTGTTCTGGACATGTCTGGTTATGTTTAGGACAGTTGGATCTACGAATGAGTTTTCGGGGTCTCTTTATGAGCTGTCTGGGTTTATGCAGGAGCTGTCTGTGTCTGTGCAGGATCTGTCTCGGAATGTATAGGAGCTGTCTTGTTCTGAGAACGAGCATCTGGGTCTGTGTATGAGCCGTCTGGGTCTGTGTAGGAGCTGTGTGGGTCAGTGTAGGAGCTGTCTGGTTCTGTGTTGGATCTGTCTGGGTCTGTGAGGGAGCTGTCTGGGTCTAGTGTAGTAGCAGCTGGCTCTGTGTTGGAGCTGTCTGGGTCTGTGAGGTAGCTGTCTGGGTCTATGTCGGAGAAGCGGGGTGTGTGGGGGAGCTATCTAGGTCTGTGACGGAACTGTTTGAGTCTGTGTATGAGCTGTCTGGGTCAGTGTAGGAGCTGTGTGGCTCGGTGTAGGAGCTGTCTGGTTTTGTGAGGGATCTGTCTGGGTCTGTGAGGGAGCTGTCTGACTCTAGTGTAGGAGCAGCTGGCTCGGTGTTGGAGCTGTCTGGGTCTGTGAGGTAGCTGTCTGGGTCTATGTCGGAGAAGCGGGGTATGTGGGGGAGCTGTCTAGGTCTGTGACGGAACTGTTTGGGTCTGTGTATGAGCTGTCTGGGTCTGTGTAGAAGTTTTCTGGGTCTGTTTAGGAGATGTCTGGGCCTATGAAGAAGCTGTCTGGGTCTGTGTAGGAGTTTTCTGGGTCTGTTAAGGAGCTGTCTGGGCCTATGAATAAGGTGTCTGGGCCTGTGTAGGAGTTTTCTGGGTCTGTTAAGGAGATGCCTGGGCCTATGAATAAGCTGTCTGGGCCTGTGTAGGAGCGCTCCGTGTCAGTGACAGAGCAATTAGATCTCTGTCGCAGCTGTTTTGTTCTGAGAGGGCGCTGTCTGGATATGTGTGGATGCAGCGTGGTCTGTCTAGGAACTATCTGGGTTTGTGAGTGATCTGTCGGGTTCTGTGAGGGATCTGTCTCGGTCTGTGAGGTATACTGTCGGGGTCTGTGTAGGTGCTGTCTCGGTCTGTGTGGGAGCTGCTTGCATCTGCATAAGAGCTGTCTGGGTCTGTGTAAGAGCTGTGAGTGTCAGTGTAGGAGCTGTGTGTGTCTGGGAGGGAGCTGTGTGTGTCTGTGAGGGAGCTGTCTGGGTCTGTGAGGGAGCTGTCTGTATCTGTGCATAAGCTGCCCGAATTAGTGATGGAGCTCTGTCGGTCTGCGTAGGACCAGCCCGGGATCTAAGGGAGCAGTCTGGGTATGTTACATAGCTGTCTGTGTCTGTGTAGGACAGCTGGGTCTATCAATGAGCTGTCGGGGTCTCTGTAGGAGCTGTCGGGGTTTATGTATGAGCTGTCTGTGTCTGTGCAGGATCTGTCTGGGACTGTATAGTAGCAGTCTTGGTCTGTAAGCGAGCAACTGGATCTGTGTATGAACCGTCTGGCTCTGCGTAGGAGCTGTGTGGTCACTGATGGAGCTGTCTGTGTCTGTGTAGGTGATGTCTGGGCCTATGAAGGAGCTGTCTGTGTCTGTGTAGGTGATGTCTGGGTCTATGTAGGAGCTGTCTGTGTCTGTGACAGTGCAATTGGGTCTCTGTAGGTGTTGTTTTGGTCTGAGAGAGTGCTGTCTGGATCTGTGTGGGAGCAGCTTGGTCTGTGAAGGAACTATCTGGGTCTGTGAGTGATCTGTCTGGGTCTGTGAGGGATCTGTCTCGGCCTGTGAGGAGTACTGTCTGGGTCTGTATAGTAGCTGTATGGGTCTCCATAAGAGCAGTCCGGGTCTGGTTAGGAGCTGTCTGCATCTGTGAAGGTGAAGCTGGGTATGTGAGGGAGCAGTCTATATCTGTGAGGCATCTGTCTGGGACTATGTTGGGGCGGATGGGTCTCTGTAGGAGCTGTCTGGTTCCGTGGGTGAGCTGCCTGGGCCGGTGTGGGAGCTGCCTGAGTTTGCGTAGGAGCTGTCTGGGTCTACGTAGGAGCTGTGGGTGTCAGTGTAGGAGCTGTCTTTGTCTAAGATGGAGCTGTCTGGGTCTGCGAGGGAGCTGTCTGTGTCTGTGAGGGCGCTCTCCGGCTCTGGGTACGGAGAGCGGGGTCTGTGGAGGATCTGTCTAAATCTGTGAGGGAGCTGTCAGGATTTGTGAGGGAGCTCGGTGTCCGTGTGGGAGCTGTCTAGGTCTGTATGGGAGCTCTGTGAGTCAGTGACGGAGCTGCCTGGTTTAGTGAGCGAGCTGTTGGGTCTGTGAGGGTGCTGTCTGGGTCTATGAGTCAGCTTTCTGTGTCTGTGAGTGAGCGGCGGTGTCTGTGAGGGACCATTCTGGGTCTGTGTTGGAGCTGTCTGGTCTGTATATGAGTTGTTTGGGTCTGTGAGTAATCTGTCTGGGTCTGTGAGGTTTCAGACTCTGTCTGTGAGTGATACAGTCTGGGTCTTTGTAGGAGCTGTCTGTATCTGTGTGTAAGTTCTCTGAATTTCTGAGGGAGCTCTCTGGGTCTGCGCAGGAGCAGCCTAGGATGTGAGGGAGCTGTCTGGGTCTGTGTTGGTGTAGGCTTCGCAAAATCCCCCAGAAACTCGAACAGAGCCCTAAAGGGAGTGATTTTTGGACCTTTCATACAAACTTGGGATGATGGGACCTAAGTGAAGTGAATTGATATAAAAACCTCAGTTTTGGAAAGATCAGGGAAGAAAAACCCTGAGGAAACTGACTTTTGAATCTTACTGTTGGGAGAGACACCTTTCACAGACACAAGACAAGCTGCGGAGGGGCGTGGCCAGGCAGTGAACAGATTTGGGTATTGAGGCCCAATTAAGCTGTCTGTGAATTGTTTACACTGCAAATCCGACCAAGGTGGAAGAGACAAAGCAAAAACTCACAAACACATTGAAATATAAATAAACCAAGAACCCTATTGAAATCCCCAGGTCCAAACAGGATGCTGGAAATCTAAAAACGATTCCTGACAATAAAACTTCCACCACACAGTTTCATAGCCCATTATCCCATCAAAAACCCATCAGCCAAGTATCGACCAGAGCAGTTAAGAAAGCCCGCCAAAAGACCTAGTACAATAGGGTTGAGATTTGGCGCGTAAATAAGGCTGTGTTTAAATCGGAAAACGATCAAGATATGTTTTACACTGAGCTAAAGCCATCGGAACTGGCAAGCCCGCCAAAACTGGACAATGGACTAAGCAAGGTTCATTTGCAACCTAAAGAATCCGTTTAAGTAAGGGGTTTTTTTGGAGGCGAAAAATAAACAGTATAATTGAAAGCCTATCCCATAACTTCTTTCTCTTTCGGACTCACCGACTACGCAGACACAGCTCTCTCCCTGCTCCAGCTAAAACCACCACAAGCCACGAGGAGGAAGGCAAGAAAACAGACCAGCACGCAAGAAGAAACCAGAGCGACTGCCTCAGTGACCATCGGACACCTCGCAGCAACAAGAGCCTTACGGAGTCTTTTAAACAAAATACTCTAGAATCCTGTCAAGGATTCGTTTGGGAGCATTATCCCTAATCTCCTGAAACCAAAAACGTAGATAGATAGTGGGATCTTTGGGAGGGATAAGATTTTGTTTGATATATTGTCATTGTCCCTCGCTTGTACCGTGTGCTCCCCAATCTGTGTTTAAGTAACAAATGTGTTTCAAGTTTGTTACCTTTTTCTTTTAATAAAGTAAAATTCTTTCATCAGAACCTGTCGTCGACTGCAATTTTGTTCACAACTCCTAAATAAGTCCAAAGTCTAGGAACCAGAGGGGTGTGGGAGCGATTCGAACCGCTCACTGTGTCAGAAAGCGAAGGCTGACCCCATTACCACCCCCCTTACAGATGGAGCTGACTGCTTCTGTACGAGCTGTCTGTGTCTCTTTATGAGCTGTCTGTGTCTGTGCAGGTGCTGCCTGGGAATGTATAGAAGCTGTCCAGGTCTGTGAGGGAGCTCTCTGTGTCTGTGAGGGAGCTGTCTGTGTCTGTATAGTTGTAGGTGGCTCTGAGCAGGAGCTGTCTGGTCTGTGTATGCGCTCTCTGGGTCTGTGACAGAGCTGGCTTGGTTTTTGAGGGGGCAGTTTTGTCTGCGAGGGAGCATTCCGGGTCTGTGTATGAGCTGTCTGTGTAAGTGTAGGTGCTGTCTAGGTCTGTGTAGGAGCTGTCTTTATATTTGACGGAGCAACTGGTTCTCTGTCGGAGCTGTTTTTGTTTGAGACGTCGTGTCTGGATATGTGTGGGAGCAGGTTGGTCTTTGAAGGAGCTGTGTGTGTCTTTGATTCCTCTGTCTCGGTCTGTGAGGTAGTTGTATGTGCCTGTGAGGGACCTCTCCGGGTCTGGGTAGGAAGGCAGGGTCTGTGGAGTACCTGTCTAGATATGTGATGGAGCTGTTTGGGTCTGTGAGGGAGCCCGTTGTCTGTGTAGCAGCAGCGTGGGTATGTGAGGGAGCAGTCTGGGTCTGTATAGGAGCAGTGGGGTCTGTGAGGGAGCTGTCTGTGTCTGTGAGTGAGCGGCTGTGTCTACGAGGGACCATTCTAGGTCTATGTAAAAGATGTCTGGGCCTATGCAGGAACTGTTTGGTCTGTAATGGAACTGCCTGGGTCTGTGAGGGAGCTCTTTCGGTCTGTGAGTGATGTGTCTGTGTCTGTGAGGGGTCTGTCTCGGTCTGTGAGGAACATTGTCTGGGTCGTTGAAAGCTATCTGCATCTGTGAAGGAGCAGCTGGGTCTGTGACGGAGCTGTTTGGGTCTGTGAGGAGCTGTCTGAGTTTTTGTGGGATTTATCTGCTCTGTGTAGGAGCAGCTGGGTCTATTTTCGAGCTGATTGTATCTGAGAGTAAGTTGTCTGTGGCTATGAGGGAACTGTCTGGGTCTATTTTGGAGCAGCTGTGTCTATTTTGAAGCAGTTGGATCTATGTAGAGCTGTCTGGGTTCGTGAGCGAGCTGTCTGGGTCTGTTATTGAGCTGTCTGGATTTTATGAGGGAGCTGTCTGGGTCTGTGTAGGATCAGCTGGGGATGTGAGGGAGCTGTCAGGGTCTGTGAGGGAGCTGTCTGGATCTGTGAGGGAGCTGTCTCGGTCTGTGAGGTATACTGCCTGGGTCTGTGTAGGAGTTGTCTGGTTCTGTGTGTGAGCTGCCTGGTCTGCGTAGGAGCAGTCGGGATCTAGGTAGGAGGTGTCTGCGTCTGTGATGGTGCAGCTGCGTCTGTGAAAGAGCTGTCTGAGCCTGTGAGGGATCTTCCTGGGTCCAAGTTGGAGCAGGTGTTTCTATATAGGAGCTGTCTGGGTCCGTGAGTGAGCTTTGAGTTTGTGACGGAGCTGTCCGTAACTGTGCTGTAGCAGCTGGGGTTTTGAGCGAGCTGTCTGGGTCTGTAAGGGAGCTGTCTGTGTCTGTGAGAGATCGGTCTCGGTCTGTGGGTAATAATTTCTTGGTCTGTGTAGGAGATGACTGGTTCTGTGTGAGAGGCGCCCGGGTCCCGGTAGGAGTTGTCTGGGTCTGTGTAGGTGCAGAGTGGGTCTCTGTAGGAGCAGGTTGGCCTATGACGGAGCTGTCTGGGTCTCTGTAAGAGCTGTCTGTGTCTGTGTATTATCTGCCTGTATCTGTGCAGGAGCTGTCTGGGTCTGTGCAGGTGCTGCCTGTGTAGAACAGAGCTTATCTGTATGAATTTATAATGTTGTAAATATAATGCTGTTCTTAGAATTACTATGATATATAATAATGCATGTTAGAAACGTAAAACGTAAAACCTTTGTTACAATATGTATAACCTTAGTTAAAAAGACCCCAGGCTGATAAGCAAGGCATGGTGGTAAAATTAAGCCAACGTTATGTTAATTGCAAGAATAGTGCTGAGGTCGTTTAGCTTTTATGTTATATAAAAAACTAGAAATGTGAAGAAGAAATAACACTTATGTTTTACAGTAGAGTAGGGTTTTTCATCACCAAACATTCCTTATTGCTGAACTTTCAGAAAAGCTAAATAATGGGCTATGGGCAAGTCAAAAGAACTCTGCCGTAATTCGTGGTTAAGTCTGGCTATGTAAATGTTCTGATACTCAAAGCTCACAGTACAAAAAGGGTGGAAATCATAGACTGCACCATTGAAGATCAGAATGATGAGATAGCCCAAACAGCTGCAAGTTGCTATGTATTTGGAAGGGAAAAGGGTATAAAGGAACAGCTATTGAACACTGAAGGCAGCGCGAAACCAGAGGAAGAGAAGCTTCAGTCAACAGAACACAGCAAGAATGAAGAAAACAGATTGTGCCGCATTTACCCGGTGGGCATGCTACTTGGGTTCCAAGGAACGGATTGTGACTATCATCTTGTTAAGTATTACTTATTTGTACTCGATGTGAAGTGCTTAATAAATCTGTTATACTTATACACAATATACCTGTACCAGGAGTGGTCTGTTATAGTCACGGTAAATTTAAAAATACATTTCGGATGTTGCAAATATTGCAAATCTTACAATTGATGACCACGAAGGGACGTTGACTGTTAACTAAAACCAGGTATTATTGTGGATAAGGAAGCAGACACTTGGGTTATCGTCCGGCCAGCGGTGAATTCAGGTGCATTGTTAGGTTGCTCAGAAAGATAGTGGCCCGAAAATTAAAACTAATACGCGAGAGTACGCACTGTGCACTCTCGCGTATTCGATCCCGAATTGCAAGTTTCATGCATGCACTGCGCATGCGCGGGAAACCGCCACTTCGTGACTTGAAAAGGGGGCGGTTCCTAAGTGAACCGCGTGCGCGCTACAGGTTGTGCGCACGCAGTGCACTTAGTTTTTTTTTCAGGTTTGAACGCCCAGATAAGTGGTGAAGATTTTACACATAAAGAAAGCAGGCGTAGGCCCCCCTTTTAACAAGGTAAGTTGTTAATTAAGTGTTATTGCAATTTTTTTTCAATAGGTTTATCTTTTTTAGAGACTTTAAAGAAAGGTAAGTTTATTTTTATAACTTTAAAAGATTTTAAATTTTTTCAAAAATTTAATTTTTTTTTTAAAGTGGTTAATTTATTTAACCATACTTATTTTATTAATGAGATGGCTTTTTTTAAATTTAATTGAGGGTTAGCTGTTCTTTTGGGGGTTTGTAGTATTCATAGCTTTGACAGCTCTTGCTGTCAAAACTATGAATGAAAGATGGTGTGCTGCCATTGGCTCTAATGAATCACGTGATCCCAGAGCTCGCACGAACTAATTGCGCCTCTGGGAAACGCAAGCACTGCACGGTTGCAACCGGGAGAGGCTCTGAAATTAAAGTTTGTGTGGGCCCCAAACAAAAAGGTAGGCGCGGAGTGCGATTTCGCGGGGAATCTTTACCCCCGCGGGAACCATCGATGTTTAATTTCTGGGCTAGTTTCTCTTTAAGTGCACCAAGATTCCGAGAGGTGATCTTTGGAAAGAATATCGAGTAAAGTTAGAGAAGAAGTGTGATGACACACAGGTACAGAAACTAGTGATAGAGGGCCGTATTTTCCGATCGTAGGCCTCCTAAGTGTGGAGGGCTGCGCTCTGGAAAAATCTACTCTCTTTTCTGAGGGCTCGTGGGACGCACACACTGCCGATCCTGTGCCTCCAAATTCCAACTGCGCAGGGCCCACATATCCCAGATGCGCAGGCAGATCGCAGCGTCCCTGGGATCATGTGGGCCTTGGGGAGCCAATCGAAGAAAGGAATCTTCCTTCATACACTTGACAGAAATACCTGTCAAATATATGAATAGAGATCACTCATAAAGTATAATAAAACTTTAAAAACATTTTTTTTAAAAATCACATTTTTAAACTGACTTGAAATTATAACAAATTAAATATTTTAAACAAAAAATTAATTGTTTGAAAAAAATAATTAAGGTTTTTTACGGGGCTAAAAATAAACTTACCTTTCCTTAAAGTATTTTTAAATGATAACCAGGTGAAAACATTTTTTTAAAACTTTTTTCAACTCTTATCCTGGTAAAAGCAGGCCTTACGCCTGTTTTTACCAGGCATAATAATTGTAAGGGTTTTCTGCAAGCGGAGTGTCTCCAAAAAGCGGAGGCCCTTCTCCAGGGTTGGCGGAGGATCTGTCAAGCCCATTCTTGACAGATTGGAAATGCCGGTTTTCAACGCATGCGCTGTGCATGTCTGAAACCGTAGGGATCGGAATATCTGGGCCAGAGTGTCTAACAAGTGTATCTTTTAAGGAGGCGGTCGCATTCATTAAAAGGCAGGTTAAGGCTTAGAAATGGAAGCAAGATAAAGCAATGAGTTTGATTGCTTATGAGGCTTGGTATTGTGTGGAGCGAGATGATGATGTTATCCTCACGCAGGAGGGTAAAATGTCAAAACATAACGATCAGATCGAGCTTATGCAGTGTCAGGCTGCCTCATCTGCAGCAATCATGCAACAGCAGAGTGTAAACGCGGCAGAGGCAGGCTTTGCAATGCGTAGTCTTGAGGAAGCTATGTATCAGATAAGAATAGCCTCACTAGAGGCTAGAGGATTCACGGGGAGCCTTGAAAGAGGCTCTCCAACGGCCCCACAGGGAGGCGGACAACAGGCAATGTCATGCTACTATACAACAGTTAGAAAAACAGCTGGGTAAACAACATGCTGTCTTAGCAGCGGTGACTATGGGAGATCCCCTTGTGAATTATAATCCTGGGTGCGAACCGTTTGAGGGAGGATTATATCCTCCCTTTCCACTCCTCCTACGGCAGCCATTGTAACCTATGTCAGCAGTGCCATGGAAACCCCCCAGGTGGACGGTTCCGCAGTTAATGTGCAGATAAGAAATCAAGTAACCCCGAATACACCACCAGCATTACCAACAGCAGGGGGTGCTGCACCACCAGCAGGAGGTGTCCCAGGCGCAGCTCCACCAGGGTTGTGGTCAGGTTTCTATGAACGATCTCAGCCCCTGGACTATTCAGAATTACAGGCATGTGTCCTGCAATTAGCACCGATTAACCCAAAACATGCCCCATAGAGTTAAGACAGCGTATGCGAAATTTTCGAAATGACCATCCTAATTTTGAAGACATAAGAACATAAGAAACAGGAGCAGGAGTAGGCCAATCGGCCCCTCAAGCCTGCTCCGCCAATCAATAGATCATGGCTGATCCAATCTTGAATTCAACACCACTTTCCCGCTCTCTCCCCATATCCCTTGATTCCCTTGTAGTTCCAATCTCTGTCAATCTCCGCCTTGAATATATTCATTGACTACACCTCCACAGCTCTCTGGGGTAGAGAATTCCAAAGATTCACGACCCTCTGAGAGAAGCAATTCCTCCTCATCTTCGTCTTAAATGTGGGACCCTTGATTCTGAAACTGTGACGCATCATTCTAGATGCCCCCACTAGGGGAAAAATCCTCTCAGCATACACCCTATCAATTCCCATCAGAACCTTACATGTTTCAATGAGATCATCTCTCATTGTTTTAAACTCCAATGAGTATAGGCCCAACCTGCTCAACCATTCATCATACGTCAACCCTTTCAGCCCAGGAATCAACCTAGTGAACCTTCTCTGCACTGCTTCCACTGCAAGTATATCCTTCTTAAATATGGAGACCACAACTGTACGCAGTACTCCAGGTGTGGTCTCACCAGCGCCCTGTAAAGTTGCATCAAAAGTTCCCTACTTTGATACTCCATACCCCTTGCAATAATGGCCACCATTCCATTAGCCTTCCTAATTACTTGCTGTACCTGCATGCTACCGTTTTGTGTTTCCTTTAATGGGACCCCCAGATCCCTTTGCATCGCTGCATTTTAAGTCTCACTCCATTTGAATAATAATTTGCTTTTTCATGCTTCCTTCCAAAGTGGGTAACCTCACAATTTCCCACATTATACTCCATCAGTCAAACTTTTGCCCACTCACTTAACCTATCGATATCCCTTTGCAGGCCCTTTGTGTCCTCCTCACAATTTACTAACCCACTTATCTTTGTATCATCACCAAATTTGACTACAGTACACTACACTGACAATGACATGAAAAATGTCCTTTTGTCCGCTCCTGCCCCGACACACGAAATAACCTCCCTTTTGCTGATTTTAATGTGGCTATTCCTTTAGCTAATTTTATTAACACAACACAAACGGCCTTAGGCTCAGATACGGGAGCTCTGGTTGAGAAGATACATCAGACTAAACAAGGACCCCATGAGAGTCCCACTGCGTTCGGAGATCGACTTGATACTATTTATGAAATGATGCTTGGTAACCCCAATGTCAATATTTTGAATGGAAAAGATGAGGCTGTTTTTAAAAAGCTACATCTGGGAAACATTCAGCCCTCTTTACGGACAGCTTCAGGACATACCGTCAGCCATAACTCGCTCTGGACTGACATTATATGAGATGCGAACTCCGCGTGGAGCTAAGCTCAGACCCAGACCCAAAAAGCCCCGACAGGGACGCCAGTCCATGTGGTGGAAGGACCCTGAGTCTCTCCATCCGCGCCACCCTTTAAACAATCATTGAGATGTTATAATTGCGGGAAGATGGGACACTACACTAAAGAATGTCGAAGCGCTAGACAGTCAGGTCCTGGGCCGGGGAATAATGATAACCACCAACGCCCAAATCCCCACCCCCCACCTTATACGGTACGCTCACCGCCCAACCCCGTGGAAACTAGAATGGACGCGCTGACCTCGAGTCTGGAGAATCTGTCTAGTGTTGTACAAACTATGGCAAAAACCCAGGCGTCAGGTCGCCCCGATGCACCGGCTACGAGCCCATTCACACAATCATGTCCGCCCGTGACAGGAGATTCCCTGTGACGAGGTCCAGCCCCACCGGCCTGGACTGAAGTGGGGTTCCGACGAGATGGCCATGGCCGACCGGTTGTCTCAGCTTTGCTGCCTTGGGGCCGACAGCAAACTCTGTTGACAGACACCGGGTCGTCCGTTACGATTTAACACACCCCACACCCTGAGCGCCACCTAGTGGTAGCCAAGTGTTACCTTGCTACAACAGGAGTCACCGGAAATGAGGCATCAGCCTGTCCAGGAAGTGCAATTAGTATAATCCTGGACGCACTCCCGGTACAAATCAACGAGCCATTAAAAAACGTCATCAGGTGGCGTTACCAGTTTAGTTACTAAACACACAGCAGCTTCTGCTAAATCAAAACATGATTGTGGGAGAACGAAAGAGGAAGTCCAAATTAATGGCCCACCCCATTCGTGCATGTAAACAATAGCCGATTCCAAGAGAGAGTATTCCGTATTTGCGAACAGTCATTGCCTAATTGGAAGAAAAGGGGTTTTTGCGAAAAGGGTCATTTACTACTACCTCTCCTGTATGGCCTGTAAGGAAGCCAGATGAGTCCTGGAGACTCACTATTGACTATCGAGCATTAAACAAAGCCACCCCAAGTCAAAGACCGACAGTCAGCCAGGCCACTTCCGCACTGATATCCGCACCACTCATAGCTACCGTTTTCTCTAATCTACACATAGCGAATGTTTTTTGGAGTATTCAGTTGCTCAGTCGGACCAGCACATATTTGCCTTCACATTTGAGTGACAGGGTTACACGTTTACGTGTCTACCGCAAGGTTTCCATAACTGGCCATCGATTTTTCATCAGTACATGGCACAGACAGTTAAGAACATAGGAACATAAGAAATAGGAGCTTGAATAGGCAACTTGACCCCTCAAGCCTGCTCCGCCATTCAATAAGATCATGGCTGACCTTGGGCTGAAAGCCACTTCCCTGCCCGCTCCCCATAACCCTTCATTCCCTTATGTTACAAAAATCCGTCAATCTCCACCTTACATGGATTTAATGACCCAGCCTCCACAGCTCTCTGCGGCAGAAAATTCCACAGATTTACGACCATCTGAGAGAAGAAATTCCTCCTCATCTCAGCTCTAAAAGGGCGAACCTTTATTCTGAAACTATGCCCCCGAGTTCTAGATTTCCCCACGAGGGGAAACATCCTCTCTGCATTTACCTTGTCGAGCCCCCTCAGCATCTTATATGTTTCAATAAGTTCACCTCTCATTATTCTAATTTTATTAATGATTTTCTGTGCTTGCATTTGTTGCATCATCGAAATCGTATAAATGCAAATCTTTCTTTTTATCGTTGTTAATGCATGGGTTTTTGTATAAAAATACTCGAACAGCCACGCTACACTTCGTGCTCCTGTTAATACTCTATATCTAATAATTAATTCTGTAAATTATGTATAACAGATTTACTGTTCTTGTAATTTACTTCCCTACCCCGGAAGCCCTCGCTGCTTTTGGTGTCCCTGGTAAGTCTTTGTATCCAGCTTTTAATTCTGTAAATAAAGCTTAACTGTGTTTCTCTCCTTCTTCCCATATTACTTGTAATTCCCCTACTTTCCGCGGCGCTCAACGCTACCGATTCTGAACGTGATACGGTGTAAACAAGATTGCAATATTCTATGTTCATTTCAAGCAAAGATCTTGGATCAAGACACATTATTTAACGAATTTCTGTCTGCTATCCACACTAAACATTTGAAACAGATCAGAAAATTGTTTACATGGTTTAGGAGACTTTTCATCTAATGGCAAAGGTCATCGACTTGAAACGTTAACTCTGTTTCACTCTCTCCACAGATACTGCCTCACCTGCTAAGTATTTACAACATTTTATGCTTTCATTTCAGATTTCCAGTTTCCGCAGTATTTTGCTTTTGTTTTCGATTAATGCTCGGTATGGTTACTTAAATAGAGTCACAGGGACAAATCCTGGCAGGTCGTATACATATCTTTAAATTTGTGAAATATCCGCCAATCATTCAGTTCCAGTCACTGACTCCTTTTCCACCATCTCCAGTTCTGCATTAGAGCACTGCTTTTGTTGGTTCGAATAGAATTACAAGGATAATTTACATTCTAATAAAATGTTCATTCAGCCAGATTTCAGTACAGTTATTTGCAATCTGTGTTTTGAATTTACAATTGAGTCACATATCCGTCTGGCACAGTTCCGTGTATCTCTCAGTGAGACCCAGAGTAGTTCTCTATTGCCTCCTGCTGTACTTCAGGATAAACAATCCCAGCTGAGGTAAAGACAATCCTTTGATATTTTCTCCTCTAATATTCTCTGCACAAAGTTGGAAACCAACATGTGAAAAGTACAAGGATAATTCTCATCCAATTGTGTTCAGATATTTTTTTAACGTATTCGGCAGCACTTTGCCTGTTGGATAATTCGGCTGAATTCGATTTGGATTAATACATTTACTGAGGCATTCACTGTCAATTAAAACAATGTATTATAATTCAGAGTCCATTATTTGCAATGTTATTTGGAAAATCTTCCATTCAATTAACTACAATTTGTATATTTCGAGAAAAATGCGGTGAACTCAATCTTCAAAGCACGTCTGACAGCCTAGTTGTCTTTATAAATGCGGTTCACTGGTAATTAACTTAACATTGTCATATTACATCCGTACATTTTAAATACAATTACCTGTAATTAATGCAGGCCAAGGTTGCAGTTTCTGTATGTTGCTGTGGCATTCATTTACTGTTCTGTATATAAAGGATATTCAAGCCAAGATCAGGATTCCAAACGGGATTTCCAAATCCCGAACACAGGGCACAGAAGCGAACTGCACTGCTCAAAATGCTGACTGATCCCGGGACACGAAGTTTTGTAAGAGTAAAGTAACATAGGAACATAGGTAAGGAGTAACCCATTTAGCCCCTCAAGCCTGTTTCGCCATTTAATGAGATCATGTCTGATGGGCGACCTAACTCCATATAAATGACTTTGCCCCATATCCCCTGATAACCTTGGATAACAAAAATATATCAATCTCAGATTTAAAATTGACAATTGATCTCGCATCAAATTCCGTTTGCAGAAGAGAGTTCCAAACCTCTACCACCCTTTTTGTTTAGAAGTGTTTCCTAATTTCACTCCTGAAAGGTCTGGCTCTAATTTTTAGACGGTGCTCTCTGGTCCTAGAATCCCCAACCAGGGGAAATAGTCTCTACCTTTCTACCAATCTGTTCATCTTAATATCTTGAAAACTTCGATCAGATCACCCCTTAACCTAATAATTTCTAAGGAATGAAATTCTAATTTGTTTAATTTCTCCCCATAACTTAACCCTTGGAGCCATTCTGGGAAACCTACACTGCACTTCCTCCAAAGCCAATATATCCTCCCTAAGGTGTGGTGCCCAGAAATGCTCACATTACGCCAGGTGTGGTCTAACCAGGGCTTTGTATCGCTGCAGCATAACGTCTACCCCCTTGTGTTCACATGCTTTAGATATAAAGGCCAGAATTCCATTAGCGTTTTTGATTATTTTCTGTACCTGTCGATGATATTTTAATGATCTATATAGATGCACCCCCGTCTCTTTGGACCGCCACACTTTTTAGCTATTCACCATTTAGAAAGAACCCTGTTTTATCCTTTTTATGTACTAATTGGTAAACCTCACATTTGACTACGCTAAAATCCATTTGCCAATTTTTTCCCATTCACTTAATCTATCGATATCCCTTAGTAATTCCATGCTTTCATCTGCACTGCCTACATTGCTGCCTAACTTTTTGTCATCCGCAAATTTGGATATATGACTTTCTGTGCCATCATCTACATCGTTAATAAAAACTGTGAATAGTTGAGGCCCCATCTGGTCCTGGGAATGTGTCACTCTTTAGAGTCATTATTTTGTTTATTATTGTTTTTTATTGATTTAATTGTATTGAGTACCTGTCTTTCATACAATATTAGTTTCCATGGGATTTCGGCATGCTTCTTCGTCTACTGTAAATATTGAAACAAAGTCTGTTTTCAACCTGTCCGCCATTTCCTTATTATAATTGACAATATCACCGCTTTCAGTTATGAAGGGTTCAATATTACACCTGACTAACCTATTTTCATAATATAATTGTAAAAATTATTTCTGTTGATTTTGATATCCCTTACAAGTTTCTTTTCATATTCCCTTTTGTAGCTCTTAATATCTGTTTTGTGACTCTTTGCTGTTCTTTGTATCTTTCCCATTCGCCAGGATCTGTGCTACATTTTGCATTTTTATAGGCTTTGTCTTTTATTTCCATGCTGTCCCTTACCTCTTTAATCGTCCAGGGCTGTTTTTGACAAATAGAGCTCTTGCCCCTCAGGGGTATAAACTGTTTCTGTATCAGCTGTATTTCTTTTTTGAACTTCCCCACTGATTGTCTGCTGTTTTACCCATTAACAGGTTTGCCCAGTTACTGTGGACAGTTTCTGCCTCATCGCGTTGAAGTCGGCCTTACCAAACCTAAAATCTTAGTAGCCGTTTCGCGTTTCTCTTCATTGAACTCGATCATGTTATGATCACTAATAGAAAAATGTTCCACACCTTTATGCTGTTAAGTAAATCTGGCTCATTACTCATTACTAAATGTAGCACGGCA